>JASANB010007709.1:0-26090 GCA_030248155.1 Sabatieria punctata | reverse complement strand
TCGAGAACTTGGCACACGACACTGCTGCCATGCAGTTTGTGTGATGTGCTGGATAGATGGGTTGTCTGTCTACTGCCCTTAATAGTTAAGGGAGCCGACTTTCGTGGGTTCGATTCCCAGCTACGCCATTGCACATGCCTTACTTTTTCACCTTTCATTCAATTTGGCTACACTAGTTCAGCTCGAGTTTGATGTTTGTGGCTTCTGGCCGCTCCTCGTGACTGGCTAGCTTTCTCAGATACTGAGTTTAAGGTGTTTGTCTGTCATCGGCGTGTAGCTTAGTGGTTAGAGCACTGGACCGGCAATCCATAGGTGCTGGTTTCGATTCCCAGCTACGCCATTCATTGCTCATGCCCATACTTTTTCACCTTTCATTCAATTTGGGACCGGAGCGTCGAATTGGGAATTCCTTTGCAGCAGTTCAGTAACTCATCAAACAGGACCAGTGTGGTGCATTTTGAAAATTTGAAACTAGGTAAAGTAATACTAGGTAAAGTTGTCACCTAAAAACTAGGTAAAGTAATACTAGGTAAAGTTCTCAGCTAAGAAACTAGGTAAAGTAATACTAGGTAAAGCCCAGAAAAACTAGGTAATACTAGGTAAACATAAAACGCTCGAAATCAAGTCAAAATATTATTTTTGGTTCAACAGCGCAATGATGAAGTTAGTGGAGTTAAAATTTGACACATTTCACCTAAATATTTGTATTTTATTGATCAAATAAGTCAGAAATTCATTCTTTTGGCCACTGTAATTGTGGGAAAGCCGGAAATTTGAATTTTTGCTGACTGAAAAAGCCACGTAAAACTGAAAATATCAAACTAGGTAAACTTGTTATACCTAGAAGTACCTAGTTATGTGGATTTAAAACTAGGTAAAGTAAAACTAGGTAAAATAGACTGACCCTTAACTAGGTAAAGTAAGTCTAGGTACTTTTCCCGAATATTAACTAGGTAATACTAGGTATACCTAGTTACCTAGTTACCTAGATAAAAAGTGCACCACACTGAACAGGACAAATACCAAAATTGGAACGATAAACAGTCAGGCACTCAACGCCGTCTATGGTACCGAAACCATATATGGATGTTGCCCTACCTTCGCATTGGTACCGGTACCGGTAACATATACAGTATGGTACCACCACCACTCTGTTCAGATTTCGTACCATAAACGGCGTTAAGTGCCTGACTGTATATAGTACTGTTATTTTACTATAGTATAGTAAAACAAAAATTAGTAATACTAGTCTAGTGGTATTTTACTAGTAGTAAAATGATAGTAAAAAGTAAAATTAAGAGCCAATAGTAAAGTAAAAATTAAATTAAATTACCAAACGGCGTCAATAGTAAAATAGAAATTTTACTACTATTTTGCTAGTTTTTGGTGAATTCGAGCCAAATCTTGATCAATTTTGCAATAAAATATGTCTGGGTGTGTGTACTTTCACCAGCCAAATTTCACACATTTTTGTCTATAGAATTCTGGAGAACTATATATCGTGATTAGCCGCGTCAGTGGCTCAGTGGGTAGCTCGCTGCCTCTGAGTCACGGCGGCCGCTGCATCCCTAGTAGTGTTGTTATGACTATAGTCAAAGTCAAAGTCATAGTTAATACTTTTTGTGATATCGCAGTCAAACAGGCAGGTAGTCAAAGTCAAAGTTTGACTACCTTGGTTACCATAAATACGTAGTCAAACGAAGACGAGGTAGTCAAACCGTTTGACTATGACTACATTTTCTTATAGGGGCCGTTCATAAACGACGTCGTTCCAGAGGGGGGGAGGGGGGGTCGGCTGAAATGCGACGATAGACGACGCACCAGGAGGGGGAGGGGGTTAGCAAAAAACGACGTCGCTTTTTTCGGAATTTTAGGGTACTTCAATTACATTATTTTCGATTTATGCACATTCTATCAAACGTTTCTCCATACAGAAAAGCTTCCCAGAGCGGTTGTAGGGATTTATTCTATTGATTGTGCAGTATGGTAACAAGAAAACGTCACAGTACTCTATGTACTGCCGTTTTATTGGGGGGGGGTAAACCGAAAACGACGTCGCCGTAGGGGGGGGGGTCCCCAAGAAACGACGCAAGGCGATTTTGGGGGGAGGGGGGGTCCGAAAAATCGGGATTTTGGAACGACGTCGTTTATGAACGGCCCCTAAGCAGCGGCCTTTCAAGCATATTTTCCACATTTACGGTTCACAACTAAATATTTTATAAATTCATTTCATTTTTAGCTCTTTAGAAGACAAACAACCCTTTTCTCTAAAATTGTGAACTGATAACAGGTGTCAGAATACATGTAACAGGTGGTCTGCCCCCACCAGAGTTACACCCTCGGATGGGGACACCCTCCCAAGACGATTTTCCCGAGCTCCCTCCGATTTTTCTCACAGATAATTTTTTCAGCAAATTTTAGCGATTTTTTACTATTTCTGACACAAAAAATGGTAAAATCACCTGCAAAACAGGATTTTTTATCTGTATCTCAGCCCAAATTAGCGATTTTTGGATTTTTAGTCAAACATCCCCCGACCACCCATCCCCCCTTCGGCGGATGACCTGTTACATGTATGGGTTGTCAGTCAGCAAATCTCTGCTTGATGCAAGGCAAATTAAACAGTTTGGTCAGGGTGAAAATTATGACATACAGTACAATACCTCTCTTATGGAGCAAAGAAGAACAAGAGAAAAATCAAAAACTACTTTGATTTTACACCAAACTAAACCGGGTATTTGCCTATTTTTGCGCTGTTTTTCCGAAAGATGCTTTTTACATTGAAATTTTTGAAAATTAAACAATTCCGGGATAATTTGTAGCAGTTAACTATACTGTTTATTTCAAAGTAAACACTTTGTGCACTCAGTCAAAGTCATTTTTGACTGACACTTGGTGACTGAAGGTTATAAATCGCTGAAAACGTCAATTTTGCCATATCTCAAAAAGTAGTCAAAGTAGTCAAACCGGTGGCCATGGTAGTCAAACGGTTTGACTACGATATAGTCAAATTTGACTACCCTGGTATTGTACTCAAACGAGTGGTAGTCATAGTCATAGTCAAACGGAAATTTTGGTATTGTAACAACACTAATCCCTAGTGGTTGTAGTGGTTCATCCTCTCGGCGCGGCAAGTTTACTTGCTGCAAAGAGTTGGTCGTCGGCACAACGCTCCACCCAGGCCACCGAAAGCTGGTTTACAGCGAGTAGATAAAATGGGAACCAACTGGATCTGCCGTTGCACCGAAGCTCCTCCTACAGCATGCCAATTTGGAGAAAGATCAATTGACGTCAAGTGCTGGCTGAGACGACACAACAAGGCCAATACCGGTTTAGGTCCAGCGCCGGGCGGCAGTGGACGCTGTCAGCACTACGACGTCAATGCGCCTGGCGCCCTCTTGGTGCCTGGCGCCCAACAGCATGGCTAGAGTAGCTGGCAGTGAAAGAAGGGCAACGTCCGAGATGACGAAACCACGGGGGAAGCGGAATGGATCTCGAGTCTGATCGCAGGCCGTAAGGCCCCCCCGCACATCGGATCGGATCGGATATCGTGATTAAATTCAGCAACCGTTTGGCACCAACATCAATTATTCAGAAAATTTTGGCATAATTGATGCAAAATCGCGCCTAATGACTAGTAAAATCATAGTAGAATAGTAGTAAAATTAGTAAAATTAAATTATTAGTAAAACAAAAATTAGTAAAATCGGAGCTGCTTGCTTGGTAGTAAAACAAAAATTAAATTGAAGGGCTGAAATTGTAGTAAATTTAGTAAATAGTAAAATAAAAATCCACTAGTAAAATAACAGTAGTACATTGTAGTGCGCCAATTTACAGCCCTCTACGCCAAACTTTTAATTTTTAGGTCTGAATAGGGCTCCACCCACCGTCTTTGACTGTTACATGTACGTATGTACGTACATATATGTCTGGTACTATAGGTGTGTGTAACTGCGGTGTACTGTAGTTTGGTGCGGTCTTTTTAGCGACCTTTTGTTTAGTGGCCGTTTGAATATGTATGGAGAAAATGTCAGTAAATTGCAGCACGTTGTGCAAAATACTGTAGTTTTAACACTCGCACACATACATAGTGTGGGTGGGTCGTTGTTAAGCAACTTGAATAGTTGTTCAATAGGTCCAGTTTAGATGAAGCTAAAATTAGCTGGCTTTCTTAATGATTCCGCGCGTTTTCCAAGCCTTTTGTTCGATCATTAGACAAAGCCGATATCAGCAATTTTCTGTGTTCTTTTTTGTAAACTGAAAAGGAAAAAGACTGTTTTCAAAACCAGGCCTCTGTGTAGTAAAAGTGCTTATTTTAGAGTCAGCTAATGCTTGTTTGTTTACTCATTCATTAGCCGTATCCATAACGATCCTAATGCTTGATTAGGTCATGGGAAGCCCACAAAACACCATATAAAGAACCACTATCGATCATGGTATGAACGTATAGTTGACTACCGTAAGTTATATCCTATATAAACTAATACAGTCAGGCACTTAACGCCGTTTATGGTACCGACACCATATAAGGTGCCGGTACCATATATGGTACCGGTACCGAGGGTAGTGGTACCATATATGGTACCGGCACCATATATGGTACCGTCACCATATATGGTACCGGTACCATATATGGTGCCCCCACGTTCGGCGACTGTGGTGGTACCATATATGGTACCGGCACCATATATGGTACCGGCACCATATATGGTACCGTCACCATATATGGTACCCCTACCCATGGCCATGGGTGCCGGTACCATATATGGTGGTGGTACCATATATGGTACCACCACCATATATGGTACGAAATCAGAACGGAGTGGTACCATATATGGTACCGGTACCGGAAAAACGCGAAGGTGGGGGTACCATATATGGTACCGGCACCTTATATGGTACCGTCACCATATATGGTACCGGTACCATATATGGTACCACCACAGACCTCGAACGTGGGGGTACCATATATGGTGCCGGTACCATATAAGGTACCGGCACCATATATGCACCCGGCCACTTATATCGTACCGGTACCATATAAGGTACCACCAAAGGACCCGAAGGTGGGGGTACCATATATGGTGCCGGTACCATATATGGTGACGGTACCATATATGGTGCCGGTACCATATATGGTACCACGGTACCATAAACGGCGTTAAGTGCCTGACTGTAATAGCTAACTAGTTTTGTTGCTAATAGTAAAAATTATTCATTCATTCATTTATATTCTCGATTAGAATATGTTTTAATTTTTTTCAAGATTAGCTTCTATTTTTTCACATTTCTTTTAGATGATCTTCTATTCGAGATGGTGTCTATATTTTCTATTCTATCGCGACAAAACAGTGCAACATGTAATCAAAACAATATATTAGCTCGCACTTTTCTGGTAGACTATTTGGTCCAAAATTTTACTACCAAAACACAGTTGGGGATGAGCTGAGCTTGTAACGGGTTTTTCCGTAAATAAGTTTTCGGGCTTATTTTTGGCCCTCCGCGATGATGGCTTATATTTTTGGCCCTCCATGAAAACCGAAAGCAACCCAATGGCTTATTCATGGAAACTTCATTGTTCCGCCTTTTTCGCAATCGATCAATGCAGTTTTGTGAATAAATTGTGACCGTTCGAACAGCATTGCTTTAGTACAGTCACTGTTTCGAGTTTTCCCTTACTTTGCCTTGCTTTTGGAAATGATTTTGCCTGTTTTCTTTCATGCATTTTATAGGGCCAAACGGACGATTATAACGTCCTCCAGAGCCAGACACAGATTGTTGCAACCAAATAAACTGATCGGCTTATTTACGGAAGGTAAACCTAGAAATAAGCCCAGAGGTGGGTTAATTTTCGGAAAACCTAAACGGCAGGGCAGAAACGTACTAGAGTTAAGCAAGGCATGCATGAGAACCGGTTAGGTAGCAAAACATGACATTTTCTCACCTATACATACTTTTCATGCGATGGTGCCCCCGCTGTGGTTTTCTTTTACTCTTCGATATCGCTTACAGCAGCGACGGCTCGCTTAAAGTATTTATTGGATATTTTCTACCTCCTTCTCGAGAGTGATTTTGCCTATACTGCTTCGCTAGGTAGTAAAGATACATAGTACCGGTTTTTTTCGAAAAAAAGCCCCCAAAATGACCATACCAAATGTTGGAGTACATTTGGAAATCCTATGAATTCCCAAGGCCAAAAATAAATGATGATGAAATATGTCTTGATTCGCAGGCCTGGGAATTAAAATGGCTTATACATAGTTCCCTTTTTGCGAATTTGTTGGGAATTTTAGAGCTGACTCATTAGCCCTCAACTGTTTTTGCAAATTCCCAAGTTTGCCTTGAGCGCAAAATTCCCGTACAGTATACAACTGTTCTGCTGCTTACCCCGCCATCAGGAACCTATATCTCATGGCGTTTGTCCAGAATTTGTTCTACTGGCGCCGCTTTTTAGACAGCGCGTCAGAGCGAGTCCGGGCGAAACTGCGAATTCTGAGTCATCAGCGAATTAAAAAGAGCGAATTTGCAGAATTCCCAACCTCTGTTTGGGAATCAGCTAGAATTCGGGTCCACATAAAAAGGGTGGGAATCCGAATGAGTCATCAGTGAATCAAGATTCACTGGCGAATTAGCGGTAGTCGCGAAGCAGATAAATAAATCCACGAGCTTATTTACGGAAAAAACCCGGTACTTCGCTTTCGCTACACGCCGTACTTGTTTGAGCTGAGCCGTTTTTTCGGCTATCTAGATTCTCAATTTCGAAAAAGATTTGCCCTATCTTCTAGCTTAGCGCCGGTACGTGGATCCCAGAATACCATGCTTTGCGCTATCCAGCCATACATGCAGGCGTAATCGATTTACGACCTGATAGAGGGAGGGAGCGGTTTTTGTTGGTAAAATGTGACTGTTTATCAGCAGCCAGTGGCAAGAATTAATGGCGCTTTCTTAGAGTTTCAGTGGGCGTGTCGAGCAGCTGCTGCATCGCTAATCCGTTCTGAAAATCGTTGACTAGGCCTCAGCCTGAATACGAGCTGTCACTGGGAAATAATTGAGCAGCGCAGTCGACAATCTAGCGCCAAACCATACATTCGCTCTCTGCTAATTGCTTGCAAAACAGTGTCCCGAGATCAGGTGCACGTTCGAGATAATTCCGCTTTCTTAGTTCACAACCATGAATCGCACGCTCCTGCCCGTCTGTCCAGCTCATGTGGTGTCCAAATTTGACTACATTGTCAGTGGAATTCTCATGTCATTGTTCGTCTCGATTGGACTGTTCGGCATTAGTTACTTTTTGCTGAGACAGCTGAAAAACGCACACGGATTAACCAACAGACTGATGAGATTGGTGATGGTACTGAGTGTCTGGGATATGGCTGTTCTCTTTTGCACTGCCTGGCTATATGGAGGAGTGGTCCTGATTTATGGATACAAGCCTTTCACTGGAAATGCTGTCTATATCTATAAAGTAATAGAGTTTATGCCATACATGTAGTTGGGGGCGTTTTGAGGGGGTTTAGCCCCCAAGCCCGATTTTCGGCACCCCCCCCCCCCCCGAGCCGGATTTTGGGGGGTTTCCGAAACCCTATTTTGGGTTAAAAACTGCTAAATTTCAGGGTTTCAATACTTATAAACCGTAATTTAGGATTTCAAAAGCCCTAAATAGGGTTCCGGAACCCAAATTTGTGTTTCTGAAACTCTAATTAGGGTTTCTGAAGCCCTAAATAGGGTTCCGGAACCCTAATCTGGGTCTCTGAGAGCCTAACAGGGTTTCTTGAGCCCAAAATAGGGTTCTGTAACCCTAGTTTGGGTCCCTGAAACTCTAATTAGGGTTTCTGAAGCCCTAAATAGGGTTCCGGAACCCTAATTTGGGTCTCTGAAACTGTAATTTGGGTTTCTGAAGCCCTAAATAGGGTTCCGGAACCCTAATTTGGGTCTCTGAAACCCTAATTTGAGTTTCTGAAGCCCTAAATAGGGTTCCGGAACCCTATTTTGGGTTTAAGAGAGCCTAAATAGGGTTTCTTGAGCCCCAAAATAGGGTTCCGGAACCCTAACTTGGGACTCTGAAACTCTAACTGAGGTTTCTGAAGCCCTAAATAGGGTTCCGGACCCCTATTTTGGGTTTAAGAGAGCCTAAATAGGGTTTCTTGAGCCCCAAAATAGGGTTCGGGAACCCTAATTTGGGACTCTGAAACTCAAACTGAGGTTTCTGAAGCCCTAAATAGGGTTCCGGAGCCCTAATTTACGTTTCTGGCGGCCCAAAATAGGGTTCCGGAACCCTAATTTGGGTTTCAGAGACCCAAAACAGGGTTTTGGAACCATAATTAGGGTTTCAAAAGCTGTAAATAGGGTTTCAGAGGCCCTAAATGGGGTTCCAGAACTCTAATTTAGGTCTCAGAAACCCTAAACGGGGTTTCAGAGCCCTAATTTGGCTTTCAAAATTTCTAAATAGGGTCCAGAAATGCACTTCAGCTGTATTATGTCGAACAAAATAGAGCTTTTTTGGCGCGTTTTAAAGCAAAATACAGTTTTTTGCATGTTTTTAATAAAAAAATAGGATTTTCTGCACGTTTTAAAACAATAAATAGGGTTTTAAAGGGCATTTTTGCACTTCTGACAGGATTTTTACCGGATTTTTAGTCCTCAAAACCCTGTTTTGAGCCCAAAAAAGGTCGCTGAAACCCACTTTTGGACACCAAAAAAAGGTCGCTGAAACCCCCTTTGGAAATAGTGCTGAAACCCTATTTGGGATCTGGAAGCCCCCCAGCCGAAAACCCAGCTACATGTATGGTTTATGCAGTAGATTTACTCTCCACTTGCTAGGGCCAGATGCCCAACAGGAGGTTCTGTTATGTGCGCCATGAAGAGATCTTTCCCATCCCTCCGATTTTTGTGACAAGTAGTTTTTCCAGCAAGTTTTTGCAACTTTTTTAGAATTTCAGACACCAAAATAGTTAAGATTGTCTGTAAAAAAACACTTTTTAGCTGTATTGGAGCCAAAATTAGTATTATTTTGCTGTTTTTAGCCGAAAATTGTTTATTTTTGCGATTTTTAGCCGTTAATTGAGGAGGCTAAGAGCCAGTTGCAATTCGCCTGGGATCTACGGACTGACTGTAGGCAGTCTAAGCAGTTCGTTCTGGGACCTAGATCGGTAGTAACCAGAGAACTAAAGTTAACTACTTTCTAGTACTTCTAACTAGATTCCGATTTTAGAGATTTATTGCTTTAAACACTTCCCCAATGCGGAAATCGGTGAAACAAATTAGCTGTATTAAATTAACGTCTTTTGCGGACTTTTAGCCATACATGGGCCGGAAAAATCCGGAGGTTGTCTATAGGTCGTCTCGGGGGGAAAAAAGTCCAAACATCAATACTGTAATTTGCCTTGAAAAGCGAAAGTTTTGGGAGGGGTTGGGGCGACGGGATATGACCGACGGAGGGGGTATTGACCTTCTAGGGTGAGGGGTAAACCCGTTAACCCCAGCTCATGTATGTTTTAGCCCGAAAACTACTATTTCGAACGATTCTTCAGCCATTCCATAACTCCACCTTCTTTCCCAGAATTTAGGCTCACGCCACTTACTGGGATCAGATCCCCTGCCACAACTCCCTAAATGCCCCTAGATTAGCTGGACTGAACAGGCAAACAGATAAAAGCTCAAGCTTTCAGCTCTTTTATCCGCTGGCGTCATTCAGTATGACAGGTCGGCAATGGTTAGCTGTGCTAATCACCTACGAGCGATATTTGGCCGTATCTAGGCCGATATTTCAGTACCAGCGAGGCAACAAGTCCATAAAACTGGCCTGCTTCCTGGTCACCATTCTCACCGCACTTGTCCGGCTGCCGTCTGCCTTCGAACTATCGATTGGCATGTGTCTGGACGAGACAGGAAAGGAGTTGCCACTGCTCAACCCCTCTGAACTTAGACAAAATCAATATTATGCGGTGCTGTACCGAATTATCTGCTACATATTCTTCGTCAGTCCAATGCCATTCATGATCGTCGCCTTTCTGTCAGCCAGAATACTGCTCTTGTACCGGTCGGCCATTAACTGGAGGAGCCACTCCGCCTCATCGGTCAGCTCAAAGCTATACCAGTCTTGATCGATTTGCTAATATCGGTCTAATTTCAGCCGAACTATGAGAACGACAAGATGAGCAATGCCAGGAGTTTGATTACGATCGCCATCTGCAAATTTCTACTCTGCTATTCATTCCCTACCGCTGTTAATATAATGGAGTACATGGTCAAGGGCAGCAGTGTTCAGGTGCTCCGCTTGTACAAGCACATGGTTGACATCAGCAATTTATTGGTCGTTTTTCACAGGCAAGTACAACATTTCTTATACCTATGTGGTCTAGATGGACCAAAGTCGTTAATTATGCTACCGATGTGGTCCGATCCGATCCGATTTGCGGGGGTCTTACGGCTTACAATCAATAAGCCGTAAGACCCCCGTTTCGCTATCCCCGTGATTCGTCGTCTAGGACGTTGCCCTTCTTTCACTGCCAGCCACTCCTAGCCATGCTGCTGGGCGCCGGTCACCAGGAGGCCGGCCGGCGTGTCGATGCCATGATGCTGACAGCTCGACGACCGCCGGTAGAGACCTGCATGGGCCGCCTTTTTCACGGCCCGGCCCGGCCCGGCCTGTCCTGAAAACCCAATTTTTGCGGCCCGGGCCCGGCCCGGCCCTTATGAAAATGCAATTTTTGTGGCTCGGCCCGGCTGAAATCCTCTAAAAATCCTCTGTAGGGCGACCAGGCCCGGCCCGTGCAGGTCTCTAACCGCCGGTGCCCTATTTACCAGAGGGCTCCCAGCATAGTTGGTTTGTCAGACAGGTACTGTTGATTGGGTATACCGAACCCATACCGAAAAATGGGTATTTTTGGGAATACCTACCTAATAAATACCTACCGATTCAAGGTATTTTAATAAATACCCATACCGGGTATACCGATTATTTTGGGAATACCCAGGTATTTGGGAATCGGTATTTTTTGTCTAGCTTAGTCTATTTTTTATCGAAAATTCCTTATGATCACAATGTTTTTTTTGTAATTTTGCATTTTTGGGGGCATGCAGAAACACATTTTATTAGGATATCCCTAGAAAATATCGAATTTGAATGATTTTTAGTCCTCTGACCGTACTCCCTGTCCCAAACTTGCCTTGTCGTTAGAAAGCGTTGTGCTAGTTTTGGCTTAACTTCACACGGCTCCTTAAGAGCCGGTTTTTCTAAGTATCGACTCTTCCCGGACAAATCTCAACTTTTTGTCTCCGATTTAGCTAAAATTTTGTATTTTGGTTTAATTTGACCTAAAAAGACATTTTATCACCTTCCCGGCCATTTTTGAGAGGGTCACTTTTTCGACCCAACCTCAGATTTCGGCTTATAACTCGGGAACAAATCGATATAGAAACTTGGGGATTGCATATTTAGAATCAGAAGAGCATTCTCTTTCAAACGATACCCTACTCGACCAAATTTCTGACAAAAATTATTTTTCGAATCCCTTCCGGGCCCGATTTGACCCCCTATAACACCGAGTCCGAACATTTTATTTTATGGAAATGTAGCGCTATCTATTCGCTTTCGAACGGACAAAAAAAATCGAGGAAAAAAAGGGGGGTTAAATTGAGTTTTTGGGCCTTGAAAGTTGAAAATCCGAGACATTTTATATAAATTTGCCTTCAGCAGGCATACACTGCAAAGAGCAGAACATGGTAAATTATGGACCGATCTCCAAGATTTCTGCCATACATATTACACAGTATCTCTTGCATACATTGCACAATTCTGGACTTGCTTAAAACTTGCTTAATGCTTTCTGACGCGAGTGACATGGCTTCTGGCTTACATTTAAAAGATAATGAAGTCGCGAGTCAAATTTGCGTTGTGCCCTGATTAGTAGCTGATCACAGAGACTGTTTTCAAGTTTGAAGTTTTGTTTTTGACAGTGACAACACTGGTCTAGCTATCTAAAACGCACCAAGTATGGATAAAACGCATTCCATTTAGGCTGTGCTCACTGGATGGAATTTGTATCATGTAAAATCTGTGGCTTGGCATGACACTGATTGAAATGTTGGATACAGACCTAAAATTGGTCGCTATAAGTCAGATTAGCGTGGTGCACTGATTACTAGCTAATCATGGAGCCTAATGATAGTTAATTTGTACTCCTTCTTGAAAAGTGGCTGTTAGATTGAGTTTGCGCGACATACTGTACTACATGTATATAGTGAAAGAATGCGTGATTCCAGGAGTGCTTGTATTATTGAGCTGTTGAGTCGTTGCGTATGTGATTGTGTGTTTCTGTTGTGTTGTGCGAATCAGCAACTAACCAGTAAAGCCAACTTTCGTTTCATTGGTGTCGAGACCCATTGACCCTCCCTTCACAAGTCTTCCAGCTCATCAGTTTTTCAGTTTCAAAAAGTGCGACTTTGGAGAATATGACGCAACCAGTGAGCCTTTGTGTGATCTGCAACTGAAGAACTAATGATGTTGACCTGTGCCCGAAAACGTTGTGCAATCGTTACCAAAGGACAGTGGGATGTAGAGATCAGACTTGATAGGAGAATGCCCACTGAAAGGAGGATCGACCATTAACCCACTGAAGGGAGTATCTAACGAGCTGACTTGGACATCCGAAGTGCCAGAACACAAAGCCGTTTCCTCTTTCACGGGAGCCTTGCTGTACCGAGACCAACACCGGGAGAACATACGATCAAGACGCTGCTGCTTCTCGCGATCATGCTGGCACTGTTCGGTCTGCCATCGTTGCTGTTCGATCTGCCACTCTCGATCACGTTGCTGTTGTTCCATCTGCCACTGTTCGACATTCCACTGATACTGCGATCATAGAGGCTGGAGACGATCGAGGAATGTAGGGGATGACATGTGAGCATCAAATGTCTGTGCCTGATGATCACGCAATGGAACTGCTGGTTGAAGCGAAGGGGAACTTGGGAACTGGAACATAAGAAACTGATGAGTCGGAAGATCTGTGAAGGGAGGTTCAATGGGTCTTGGCACCAATGAAACAAAAGTTGGCTTTACTGGTTAGTTGCTGACACAACGGAAACACACACAGTCACAAACACAACGACTCAACAGCTCAATAATATGAACATCAGCACAATCACTCAAAAGCGACTACACAACAAGAATACACGCAAACACTCGACTCACACAAAACAATAAAATACTCTTCATTGGTTAGCTACTAATCAGTGCACCACGCTAATTTGATAGCGACTAATTTTAGGTCTGTATCCAACATTTCAATCAGTGTCATGCCAAGCCGCAGATTCTACATGATACAAATTCCATCCAGTGAGCAGAGCCTTAAATGGAATGCGTTTTATCCATGCTTGGTACGTTTTGGATAGCTAGACCAGTGTTGTCACAGTCAAAAACAAAACTTCAAGCTTGAAAACAGTCTCTGTGATCAGCTACTAATCAGGGCACAACGCAAATTTGACTCGCGACTTCATTATCTTTTAAATGTAAGCCAGAAGCCATGTCACTCGCGTCAGAAAGCATTAAGCAAGTTTAAGCAAGTCCAGAATTGTGCAATGTATGCAAGAGATTTGTGTAATATGTATGGCAGAAATCTTGGAGATCGGTCCATAATTTACCATGTTCTGCTCTTTGCAGTGTATGCCTGCTGAAGGCAAATTTATATAAAATGTCTGGGATTTTCAACTTTCAAGGCCCAAAAACTCAATTTGACCCCCTTTTTTTGTCGATTTTTTTTGTCCGTTCGACAGCGAATAGATAGCGCTACATTTCCATGAAATAAAAAGTTCGGACTCGGTGTTATAGGGGGGTCTAATCGGGACCGGAAGGGATTCGAAAAATAACTTTTGACAGAAATTTGGTCGAGTAGGGCATCGTTTGAAAGAGAATGCTCTTCTGATTCTAAATATGCAATCCCCAAGTTTCTACATCGATTCGCTCCCGAGTTATAAGCCGAAATCTGAGGTTGGGTCGAAAAAGTGACCCTCTCAAAAATGGCCGGGAAGGTGATAAAATGTCTTTTTAGGTCAAATTAAACCAAAATACAAGATTTTAGCCAAATCGGAGACAAAAGTTGAGATTTGTCCGGTAGTTAAGGAGCAAAAGTCGATTCCTAGAAAAACCGGTTCTTAATAATCAAGTCTCTATGTGTTTGATGTACAGTACATTCACAATCAACAAAATAGCACCGCATTTTGTTAGTGCTCGTTAGATCTCCATACTGTAAAGTAACAGGCCTTAAAACTACCGTACAATGGAAGTATTTCTCTTAGCAAAAATTACTTATAGAAACAATTTTCACTCCAGTAAAACTATAAAATAATTTCAAAAATTCCTAAAATCTATAAATCCCGTTGCTTTTAATGGATTTTCTAGCCTGTGACCTTGGAAATGACTAAATCCATGGCCTTCTAGATGGGAAATTCAGTGTTCTGAATTTGTAAAATATTTACAGAAAATACCGAATAAATACCGGTATACCGGTATTTTTGCGAATACCTACCCATACCGAACCGATTCCTGAAAATCCCATACCCAAACAACAGTACAGACAGCTTCTGACATCGTAGATCTTCCCAACGCGGCATGCTTTGTGGAGTGGCTACTGTTATTTTACTAGTGGATTTCTATTTTACCATTTACTAAATTTACTACAAATTCAGCCTGTCAATTTAATTTTTATTTTTGTTTTGCTACCAGGCAGCTCCGATTTTACTAGTTTTCGTTTTACGATTAATTCTACTTATTTTACTATTATTTTACAACGATTTTACTAGTCTTAACGTGGAGTTTTGAATCAATGATGCCAAGGTATTGTGAATAATTGTTGTTGGTCCAAAGAGTAGCTAAATTTGATATGATACGAAGTTCTCCAGAACCGTAGACACTAAACTGTGTCAAATTTGACTGACAAAACTGGACCCACACATAAAGAATTTATTGCAAAATTGATCAAGATTTCGGCTGGAATTCACCAAAAACTAGTAAAATAGTAGTAAAATTTACATTTTACTATTGACCCCGTTTAGTAATTAAAATTAATTTTTACTTTACTATTTGCTCTTAATTTTACTTTTTACTATTATACTATAGTAAAATAACAGTAGGAGTGGCTTCGGTGCTTAGGCAGATCCAGTCGGTTCCCATTTACCTACCAGCTTTCGGTGGCCTGGGTGGGGCTTTATGCCGACGACCAACTCTTTTCGCCGGGAGGATGAGCGCACGCTGTCGCGCACAGTGGCTATGCGGCCTAAACCACTACACCAACTGTGCCGGCACCGATGTGGTCCTCAAAAGACAAAAGGATGGTTCCAGTGTCGCCCAATTCAGTTATACACCCGGGATCTGAGTTATCTCGTCACTTGTTGCATTTTAGTGCTACTGACTGGTTGATTTTCATCCGATGGCGTGGTAGCAGCCAGCCCGACCGTGGTGAGCAGGGCAGACGTTCGCCTCGTAGTCGTAGCAGCTTCAAGCGTGACCAGCTGATCAAGCTGCATCAAATCTGGAAGAGCCATCAACAGAGTGCCGAGATTGGTTTCCAGCTTCTGGCTGGCATTTTAGCCGACAACCAGGAGTTGCTTGAGTTCATAGACCAGAAGACAAATGCAACTAGTGGTGACAGCGCTACAGCCACTCTCGAGGACAAGCGTATACAAGACCAACTGAGGGCGCAGGGGGCAAAGATCGGGGCTTATTTGGACAAGCTGGTCGAGCAAATGGTCAGCACCAAAAATCCTGCCACTGTCAAGGCTCAGCTGCGATTGCTGGGTCAACAGCATGCAGAGTGGGGCCTAAATCTGCAGAACACCGACTGGTTCAAGGTGAAGAAGTTGATGGTGGGTCAGTTGATGGAAAAGACCCCTGCACTCAGTGAATCGGACATGGACCTAGTGATCAAGTTTGTCACGTTCATGATCAGAGAAGTGAAACATGGGTATCAGTGTGAGAAGGCTGATATCATTGAAGAAAAGCGACGGTCCAGCCGGGTTGGAAGCACTGTGGATGCCGATGAGCTGTCAATTTTGATGCAGTCACGCCACAGTGCACTCTCAACGCGTAGAATGGGTATTCAGCGTGCTTCGTTGACTGTTTAGATGTTTTTGCTTGAAATATCGGTAGACTGAACGAAACTGCCATCAGGTGGACTGGTACACCAAGTGTCTGTGATCTGATCTACTTCGGTTTTGTCTTTTCTGATGTTATAAGCACAATTTTTATTCTTTCTGAGTGTGATTTACACTTTGATTACTGAGTTGGTTGTGCTCATATACTAAGGTTTTTGGGGCCATACATGTAACAGCTCCGGGCCGACCTGGGGGAGGGGGGTAGGGGGGGGTTTCCCAAGGGGGGGTCGAGGGGGGGGTTCGCCCAGGTGGGGGGTCCCAAATTTCGAAAAGCTCCAAAACGCCTAGAAATGCGTTTTTAGCACGTTTTTTTCAGTAAGGACGCTAAAAATCGCTATTTTAAGCTGCCAAATAGCGTTTTAAAGCTAAAAACAAGCAAAAAATGACAAAAAGAGCTTCCAAAAACCCCGATTTTTCTTAAATATCAGCAAACGCCAAATTCGGTTTCCAAAGGCTTTTCAAGTGAATTTTAGGCTAAAAATTAGTGATTTCTGACCCAGTTTGTTAATACTGGAGCCACTACTAGTACTTGTATTTTTTTGGTCGGGGGGAGGGGTCCCTTAACCTGTGTCGGGGGGTGAGGGGGGTTTGGCCTTTCCAGCAGGGGGTAAAACCCCCCAAACCCCCCTAGTACATGTATGTTTGGGGCTAAACCTAGCTGGAAGGGCCGAACCCCCTCACCCGATACCATATTGAATGGAATTTAGCGTTTCCGATGCTGTTATATTCAAGTCATGCGTGTACAATTATTTTAGAAGCCTTTATTGTTAAACAAAATACTATCCGCTATACTACCAGAATCTATTGAAAGCCCGGTAATTGTGGGAAGTTTTCCTGAAAATCACCTGACAATAAGACGCGCGTAAATTACACACCCAAATGTGGGCTTGCAAAAGTTGCCGAAAATTTCATGCTCGCACAGTACCGCTCCGCAACGCAATTAGGCATAGGTTTAAAATCAGAATTTAATTTAAGCATTAATTCATGCTCGAGCCTAGCTTTGAACTTATGGTTAGCCTTAAACAGGTCAACCGCCCTACCAAGGAGGTACTGTTGCTAAGTAAATTTATTTTAAATATAATTAAATTATAATTTACTTACCACATGCCCAGAGAAATATAATTAAATTAAAATTTACTTACCATATCTGAGAGAAATTTAATTTAATTATAATTTACTTACCACATTTAATTAAATTAAGTACATTAAGTATATTTAAAATAGGCCTGAATTTGGTGACTAACACCTTCAGCTTTGCTTCCAAATAAGCAAGGATGCTATAACAGTTATCAGAATGAAAACCAAACGAGGGTATCACAGGTTAAGTCAACAACAGACATGGACAAAGGGAGTTAAGGGCGAGGTGATTTACCCGGCGCAGGCTCTGACCTACTGCCCCTCAGGCTACCGCTACCCCTTCAGGGTATTTTGGAAGAATATTTTGATGAAAGTATGGCTAGGTTAGGTGTGAATGAGCTCAGACTAGCTTATTTCAATTCAACCTATTCAAACGAAAAATTAGCCAAATAACCATACTTCTAGCGAAAAATCGGACTTTTTAGCTTACCATCCTCTCAACCCCCATCAGCCGCCGTTACACCCTCCAGCCAGCCCCTTAGAATTGAAAATTTTTCACCTAGCAGTCGAAATGATAGCCCATGTCTGTCAACAGTAATAATGACAGTTGGTCACAATTAGAACCTCAATCGCAAGAGGCTTTCCAGTCAGTTTCTGCTTGCATCCACAACAGACAATGCCTGTGAGACTGAGCATATGCTATCGCATAGCAAAACTGGCTAAAAAGTACCTGATATCCACCTTTTGCTCAGCAGATAAAACGGAGTAGTTTGCATACATGTAACAGGGGGGTCTGGGGGGGTCGCCCCCCCACCCGACTTAGGCCAGACCCCCCCGGATGCCCCCCCCCCCGATACGATTTCACCGACCCCCCTCCGATTTTTCTGGCAAGTAAATTTTCGAGCAAATTTTTGCAATTTTTTACACTTTCACACACAAAAATTGCCAAAATCGCCTGCAAAACAGCACTTTTTAGCTGTATTTCAGCCCAAATTAGCGATTTTTGGCGATTTTTAGGCCAAAAATTGCGATTTTTCTCGATTTTTTAGCGTTTTTTAGTGCCCACCCCCCTCCCCCAAAATTTTGGCTCAGACCCCCCCGGCCGGCGCCAGACCCCCCCAACCCCCCCTCCCCCCATCGGCGGATGACCTGTTACATGTATGGTAGTTTGTTTTGAGGGAGATTAATAGAAACCAGCGCAAAGACGAAAGGCGGTGGGCGGGCGGGATCCCGGGAAAATTGTACTGTAAAGTATGGCTTGCCATTGAAAGGTATAGATGCCGAAAGCACACTCATGCAACACTTCCATTTTGCAAAAAAGGTTCAGCAGTAGCTAGGCTTGCGTAAGTAAATTAAGTATATTTTAAGTAAATTAAGTAAATTATTTTTGGTAAGTATAATTTGCAAATTATAATTATAATTAACTTTGCCTGTTTTCGTAGAAATTTAATTAAATTATAATTTACTTACCAAATAATTTACTTGTATTAGTAAATTTCTAAAAAATATAATTAAAATTATAATTATAATTTACTTAGCAACAGTAGGAGGAAGTCTTCTTGGTAGGGCGACCCGTGGCAAGCCAATCCTCTAACCTGTCCCATGTAAAGCGTATTCTACTTGTAATCTCTGAAAAGAGGGTAGTTTGAATCCATATCCATTTCAAATCAACAGAACATGAGCTACCGTATAAAACACGCAGAGGCCGGTCTTCGTGAAATTATGAATAGCCGCGCTATTTTCCGCCATTGTTATTTTTTCAGAGTAAAAAATGAAACGACAAAGATACCGAACATATAAAAATGCAAAAGAACAAGCAGAATACGTATTTTAGGAAGGCGACGTTTTGCCTGCCTTAGGAATCCAATGGAGCTCAGCTGCTCCTATTACCTAACCACTCCTTTCTCTCTCCTACTCTGCACTGCTGCCGCCGACCGAACTGAAGAAACGAATAAAAATAATCAAAAGAAGAGTTGTTAGCCTGCTTAGCCCCTTCCACTTACAAAATTACTTTTTTGACTGTGTATATTAATGCAATGATTTGTTCCTCAACCAGCTCAATTCCTCTGATTGAATCCGCTAAAAATATTTATATCTTTTTCTATATTTTCCCTCTAGCGTTGAGCGCTGCGTAAGATCAGCGGCGTAGTTTACGTAGCTAACGGTTGCCTTATTTTTTCGCGTCAAGATAGTAAAACCTAGTCCAAATTGTGATGCCCCATCAGATGAACAGAGACAGAGTGGCTTTCAGAGATTACAACCTATGAGCACATGGACTGTATGTTTGTTTTAACACAAATTTTATTTACAACAGAGTATTACTGTGCGATATCAAAGCACAATCCAACCTTTCGTGTAAGGAGGCAGCTCTAACGTGACATTTAGCAGGATTTTTTGTCGCCAACAGCGTGCCAGTCTCAGAGGCGGCTGTCGTGTCTGGCACAGCTGCATTGGGGTGTGAAATCTAAAATAGGTGTAGGGCGGATTTTCTTAAAGATTTTTCACAAACCGCTTGGTTAGACCTTTTGTATTAGCTCCGCAAATGCATGTCTAAATTTTGTTGACATAAAGTTGTATAGAATGGGGTTGATAGCACAGTTGGCAAAAACCAGTGTCTTTGTCAGCAAAATGTAGCTGGAAAAAAGAAATTTTTGTATAAAGTAAGTACCGGAGAGTGCTGCATAGGGTACCCCTCCAGATAGCGTACCCAGGGTACACTAACTGGCACTTAGTGCCTTATTGTGTACCCGGGGTACACTATTTGGATACAGGTTTTATGTCATGGGTGTCAAAAATTTCCAACATTAATGTACCTTTAAAAAAGGTCTATGTATGTTTTTGTTCATTTTCAATCGTTTTTACTGACTCAAACGTCACACAAGAATGAAAAATTTGATATACCACTCTCATTTACATGGCAGAAACAGTTATCTGAATTGGAAAATTGCATTTTTGCTCAGAAATCGAGAAAACAAGCAGTTTAACATGATTTGGCTAAGTGCCAGTTAGTGTACCCGGTACACTAACAGGATCTCATTTTTGTTGCGGAAAATGCTAAGTGCTGGTTAGTGTACCCGGGTACCCAATGCAGCACTCTCCGGTAGTGCTTGCGTACCAAAGATACAAGAACCAAAGATTTACCAACCTTTCAGAGTCCCAACTTTCCTCTGCGAACGAATTGTGCAACACCAGAGTACGGTATGGCAACCAGCAAAGTCCAAAAATCATAGCTATGGCTGCTAGCAGTTTGACTGCCTAATTATTGGCCATCTGTTAGCATTTCTAGGTAAAAATATATAATTACTTTAGCCTTGCTTCTTAGTTGAGGGGACCTCACACGAAGCGTCAATCTCCTGGGTGGTCTTGCTAGTGAGGTGGCTGTCAGAGCGGTAGCATGGATGGATTTTGATAACGCTCCTGTAATAGTACAGCGTGTCCAAAAAGTAATAACATCTCTTTTTACTGCCATTTGCGCAATAAATATTTGAAACAGAGGTGTCAAAATAGGGAAGATTTTGTGCGTTAAAAATTTAGTGGACCAGGGCTTCTGGCAATCCTGAGAAATTCAGGAATACGTGAAATTTGTTAATTTCAATGCCTACAACAGTCAGGCACTTAACGACGTTTATGGTACCGACACCATATAAGGTGCCGGTACCATATATGGTACCGGTACCGTAGGTAGTGGTACCATATATGGTACGTCACCATATATGGTACCGGTACCATATATGGTGCCCCCACGTTCGGCGACTGTGGTGGTACCATATATGGTACCCCCACCTTCGCGTTTTTCCGGTACCGGTACCATATATGGTACCACTCCGTTCAGATTTCGTACCATATATGGTAGTGGTACCATATATGGTACCGGCACCCATGGCCATGGGTAGGGGTACCATATATGGTACCACCACAGTCGCCGAACGTGGGGGCACCATATATGGTACCGGTACCATATATGGTGACGTACCATATATGGTACCACTACCTACGGTACCGGTACCATATATGGTACCGGCACCTTATATGGTGTCGGTACCATAAACGGCGTTAAGTGCCTGACTGTACAAAAATAGCGCTAAAATGGAAACTTTTCTTTTTGATGTCATTTCCGCAAGTACTCGCTAAATGATCTGAATTTTGCAGAAACTCTTCAGAACTGTCGGATCTTTTATGTGTTAAATTTTCATGCATTCAGATTGATGACAAGCTTGAGAAAATGAGGAATTCATGAACATCTGCTTGTTTGAATGAGCAGAAAATGAAAAACAGATCATTAGCATATTTGGTATTTTCTCAAGACCATGTCATTTCCAAAACCTGAAATTTTGACACATAAAATATCAAACAGTTATGAAGAGTTTCTAGATCATTTGACGAAATTTGCGGAAATGACCACAAAACGAAAAGTTTCCATTTTAGCACTATTTTTGTAAGCATTGAAATTAACTAATTTCACATATTCGTGAATTTCTCAGAGTCAAGTCTGATCCACCAAATTTTAACACACAAACTCTCAGCTATTTTAGCAGCAATGTTTAAAATTTCAGCCAATTTAGTGACTATTTGCAGAAATGGCAGCAAAAAGAAATGTAATCATTTTCGGACACCCTGTATTAAAGTTAGCTCTCGCTAAAGACTGAGCTCTCGCCTTTAGGTTTTACCTCTGAGGGAACTTTCAGCCGTGCTACTTCTGATTTTGTGCAGAATTTTTAGAAACAGCACTGAATACAGAAGTACAGGCACCAGATAGAAGATGAAAAAGTCACCACCGAAGATTATCTAAACATACGAAGAATAGATAGAGCTGTCATCAATACTTTTCTAAGAAATAGAAAAGCTGTAATAAAGTAAAGTGACATACCTTATAGAGCGTGCTCTGTCGCTGTATAGCAAATGTACACTGGTATGACGACTCAGATGAATTAGTAGATTTTAGTTTGAGTGCTGCCAAAAAGAGCCAAGGCAGGCTATAAGCTGCTGTTAACATCCACCCCAGCAAAATTATAGTGAAAGCTCGCTTAACTGTACAGATATGTCTGAAAGATAGAAATTGCTATTTGCAAGTAGCATTCTAAAAAATCAATACGACTTACCTATACTGTTGTTTGTGTATACACATACACATTTACCATACACAAAAATACACATTGTTTTTTCAATGTGTATACACATACACATACACATACACATTGAAAATTCAGATACACATTACCATACACAAACAGTACTCAAAATGTGTATTTTTGTGTATGTGTATTTGACCAGCAAAAGTCGATAAAATTTCGAACAGAATCGTAAAATTTCGATGTTTTTGCTGCCGTAAGAAACGGTAGATATCCTGATAAAGCCTTCAAATGGCCTAAGTAACTCGATTTCAAAGCTATCCAAGATCTAAAACAACAGACATTGAGAGATCTGATTTTCTTAGCATTTCTGGCTCAAAATCTACCCAAAAATTTGCATTGTCAGTACAATACACACACAAATATACACAAAAATACACATTGTTTTGTTGAATGTGTATACACAAATTACCATACACATTTGAAGGTAAATGTGTATACACATACACAAACGGAAAACCCAATACCAAACAACAGTACTTACCTGGCTTTGAGAGGATTACAGATGGCAAAGTAACGTTCCACTGTTAGTGCAATTATGGACATGGCTGAACCGTTTATTGACAAATAACTGAGATATGTCAGTAGATGACAACCGAACTGTCCGAATTGGTAGCTGTTGCCTTTCGAGTAAAGATAGGCCACTTCTACTGGTGTGGACGCAAGAAAAAATAGTAAGTCACTGGTAGCCAGTGATATTAGGTAGCAGTTTGTTGGGGTTAGCTGAAACTAACACCAGTCAAACCTAAGAAGAGTGAAGTAGGACGGACGGACGGACGGACAAACGAACGAACGAATGAACGAGGGACAGAGAGAGAGAGAGAGCAACCAAACAATCGAACAAATGAATGAACGAACAAACAAACAAATGAATGAACAACAAACGAACGAACAAACGAACAAATGAATGAACGAAAACGAACGAACGAACAAATGAATGAACGAACAAACAAACAAATGAATGAACAACAAACGAACAAACGAACAAACGAACGAACAAACGAACAAATGAATGAACGAAAACGAACAAATGAACAAATGAATGAACGAAAACGAACGAACGAACGAACGAACGAACGAACGAACGAACGAACGAACGAACGAACGAACGAACGAACGAACGAACGAACGAACGAACGAACGAACGAACGAACGAACGAACGAACGAACGAACGAACGAACGAACGAACGAACGAACGAACGAACGAACAAATGAACGAATGAATGAGGGTCAGAGAAAGAGAGAGCAACCAAACAATCGAACAAATGAATGAACGAACAAACAAACAAATGAATGAACAACCGATGAACGAACCAACGAATGAACGAACGAATGAACAAACAAACGAATGGACAAATGCTGAAAAAAAACAAATGAAAAGTGAACCAACAAACAAACAAAACAAGCGAACAAACGACAAACGAACAAACGAATGAACCAACGAACATCTGCTTCCAGTACATAATAAATACCTACCATATTCTTGACGAATTTAATAACCAGAATAGTCATAACATTTCCGGTGACTCCAAGTGCCGTTAAAGCTCCGAAAATGGCGCAAAGAACAGTTGACTCAAGCCCACCAAGCTGAGTCGACATTCTAAATTGAACATTACTGATATAGAATGACAGGGAGAGAAGCTTTATGTCTGCAATTATATAGATATGGGTGGCTGCTGTTTAGCCAGACAAATGGATCCATCGATCAGCCACTGGTATACGACACTCTATCCACTAGGCACACACGGTCTGAGGCCACTGAGGACAAGCCGCTAATTACTTTTTGTTATTCTTTCTGACATTAGCACGACAGCGCCAATTGCTGCGTGAGCCGACTAACTGCTTTCCGACATTTTAGCTTAACCGGCTTAGAGCCGCGCTTTCTTTAAAGACAAGAAACCCACTCAGCAGGAACTAATTTTCCATGCAAGTAGAATCGATTTATGCGGCAGAAAAAGTTATTGAGTTATTATATAAATGAGACGTCATTTGAGGCGTAAAATTGGTGCGCCAGTTATGATGAGATGGACTCGACCGACAGCCTCCCTTTTTTGCTTACCGCTTACGGCATTATTCTTATAGCACTCGCCCTTCTCCTGATTAGCGTGTTCACCTGCGTTAAGAGAGTGCTAGCAAATGAATGGAAACCGCGCCCCGGTGTAGAACCGACGCTCCATACAAAAGTGGTGGAAATTAGCCGTCGTTTAACAACAAAACAGTCATCTGCTGCTGATAAAAGATTAGTTGCACATACTGGAACTATTTGGAGACGACGATACATGGACAAGAGCAAACGGAGAAATCGGCTGTCTAGTGGAACGCGCTTTTTCTCTCCTCTCACTGAAACCGACTTTGAAGAGTTGCTTTGATGCGATTGCAACAGAGGAGAGTAGCTTGATGCTGAGATGAAAAAATTGAAATTGAAGAAGACAAATAAATTATCAGTAAAATTTCGTAAGACTGCTATGACTTATACAGCACGTGCTGAACAATAAGCAATCACTTTGAGCATTTCAGGAACAGCCCTCGATCAGAAAATTTTTGCACGGACTATATATAAAGCATAGATATGTAGGGATGGGCAACGTAAATTAAAGATGGTAATTACGTAACGCGTTATTTCTGTTTTACCAGATTTAATTTCCGTATTTGTAACGTGTTGCGGAAATTAAAACGGCTAATTTCTTGCCATAACGCGTTACGTAAGTTAATTTCTGCAACGTTGTAATGACTAAGATTCCAGCCATACGTAAATTAATTTTGTTTTGCTTAAAAATTCGCTAGTACAGTAGGTAGTAGCAATCGAATATGTATCGCAATAAAATCCTAAAAATTGTCTGTATGCAATGCAAATTTTAATTCTGTGTTTGTTCGATTGAAATAGCTTATTTTTTAACTCTAACTCTAAGTACACACCAAAAGGAAGTATGTATATGTTTTTTTAGTTAATTTCTGAATTACGGTAGCTGTTGACGGTAGTGTTGTAGTACTTGATGGCTTCGGTGACTACCGCGTGGATGTCATGGGGGCGAGTTGGATCCGAGAGATCCGATCCGATGTGCGGGGGCCTTACGGCCTGCGATCAGACTCGAGGTCCACTCCGCTACCCCCGTGATTGATCATCTCGGACGTAGCCCTTCTTTCACTGCCAGCCACTCCTAGCCATGCTGCTGGGCGCCGGTCACCAGGAGGGCGGCCGGCGTGTCGATGCCATGATGCTGACAGCTCCCGACGGCCGCCGGTGCCCCATATGCCAGAGGGCTCCCGGCATAGTTGGTTTCTCAGACAGCTTCTGACATCGTAGATCTTCTTGCCAACGCGGCATGCTTTGTGGAGTGGCTTCGGTGCTTAGGCAGATCCAGTCAGTTCCGAATTTACCTACTAGCTGTCACCAGCTTTCGGTGGCCTGGGTGGAGCTTTATGCCGACGACCAACTCTTTGCGGCAAGAAACTTGCCGCGCCGAGAGGATGAGCGCACGACATCGCGCACAGTGGCCATGCGGCCTAAACCACTACACCAACTGTGCCGGCGATCTGAGAGATGGTGAACCATATGTTTTTTACGTGATGAGGAAGGTTGATGTAGACAGTGGAGGCGAGGGTGTTGGCATCGGGGACACGAGAGAACTGTTGCTTGAAATGGCGAGAAAACTTGATTACATCGGGACTTTTGGCTGGAGTTCAAGGAGTGAGAGAGCGATGTGGATTGGGGATACTTCAGGTTGCAGCAGGGG
>JASANB010007708.1:0-42302 GCA_030248155.1 Sabatieria punctata | reverse complement strand
ATACCCAATACCAATACCTGAGACCCCCAATACCCCAATACCCAATACCCAATACTTGCGTAGCTGGGCCAAAAATTACATTTCACTGGACAGGTACATTCCAGTTGTGTACAAAAGATTTTTGGCACTGCAATTAAAATTTTTAAGTGGCTTGGTTGGGCCGTTGCCCAAACAGGGCGAGAAAATTTTGAAAAATTAGCCTTTCAGAAAGCATTTAGAAGCCATTTTGGGCGTAAAATTAGCAGAAATTATCAGTTTTGGTACTTAATGTTCGTAATTCAGTCGTGTTTCTTACTTCCAGCGAATTTTTTCCTAACTCTGCCGGAAATTGTGTGCACCACCACAATAGCCATGTGAACGGTACTGGTACATTACGGTGACATTAGAAATTTTATTTTAGATAAGAACAGAGAAATTATTTACTGGTGTAGCGCTTAGAAAAGCGTACACTTTAGGAAACTCTGCTGACGTTTAGTTGATTAGGCCGTCCATAAACGACGTCGTTCCAGAGGGGGAGGGGGGTCGGCTGAAATGCGACGATAGATGACACACCAGGAGACGGAGGGGTTAGCAAAAAACGACGTCACTTTTTTCGGAACTTTAGGGAACTTTGATTGTATTATTTTCAATTTAATTATATTCTGTAAATTTTTCTACTTACCAGAGTGGTTCCCAGAGTGGTTGTAGCGATCTATTCAATTCATACATGTAACAGGTCATCCGCCGATGGGGGGTTGGGGGGGGTCTGGCGCCGGCCGGGGGGGTCTGAGCCAAAATTTTAGGGGAGGGGGGTGGGCACTGAAAAAACGCTCAAAAATCGAAAAAATCGCAATTTTTTGGCTAAAAATTGCCAAAAATCGCTAATTTGGGCTGAAATACAGCTAAAAAGTGCTGTTTTGCAGGCGATTTTGGCAATTTTTGTGTGTGAAATTGTAAAAAATTGCAAAAATTTGCTCGAAAATTTACTTGCCAGAAAAATCGGAGGGGGGGACGGTGAAATCGTCTCGGGGGGGGCATACATGGGCCGGGGGGGTAAGGGGGGTATACCCCTCCCCCTCGGCCGGCCAGACCCCCCCTCGGCCGTCCATACCACCCCATCGGCCTTCCACCCCCCCCTCCCGGAGGGAGAAAATTTCGCTTATTTAAGGCAAAATAGGCCTTTTTTTTGCCTTTTTTCGGGGGGACCCCCCCCCGAGGTCTCACCCCCCCCACCCCCCTCCGGATTTTTCCGGCCCATGTCTGGGGGGGGTCCCATCCGGGGGGGTCTGGCCTAAGTCGGGTGGGGGGCAGACCCCCCCAGACCCCCCCTGTTACATGTATGATTCAATTGATTGCGCAGTATGGTAACAAGAAAACATGACAGTACTGTATGTACTGCACTTTTATCGGGAGGGGGTAAACCGAAAACTACGTCGCCTTAAGGGAGGGGGTTCCCAAGAAACGACGCAAGGCGAGTTTGGGGGAAAGGGGCCCCGTAAAATCGGGATTTTGGATGGATGGCTCCTTAACGCGAAAACAGCTTCCTAAACCGAATCATCGATCAACTTTTTCGATTTTTTCAGATCAATTTTTCAGGTTAACATCGATTTTTCTCTATTTTTACCTGTCCCAATTAGTATTGGGTATTGGGGGGTAAAAACCCCAATACCCAATACCCAATACCTGGAAAACACCCCAATACACCCAATACCCAATACCCAATACCCAATACCAGTTCGCACTCTAGTGTTATCCGCCTCATGGAGATAATTGAGAAGGCCCATTCGCCCAACCCACTGTCAAACCCAACTTTTAGCTTCGGTTTTAGGCTTAGGCTTAGGTTTAGTAGGTGCAAGTTTTTTATGAAATCTCCGCCATGTGGCGGATAATAGGAGGATATATACGCAGAACTATCTTTGTGTTGTCACTTAACATGATTAATCAGCGTACTTGTGGCCTGACTCGCGCCTCTTGAAATTGTTTGTTAGCAAATTTTGAACTCGTCCTTGTTGTCAGCAGATTGACGGTAAAGAACGACCAAATAGGGCTTGTTTTAGTTATAGGCATGGATAAATCTATAGCATTCAAACAATACGTCACTCTACAGCTTTTTAATATCAAAAAGTTTAGCAAAAAAACAAGAAATATTATTTAGT
Source organism: Sabatieria punctata (assembly GCA_030248155.1). NCBI lineage: Eukaryota > Metazoa > Nematoda > Chromadorea > Araeolaimida > Comesomatidae > Sabatieria > Sabatieria punctata. The sequence continues at coordinate 40,167 of JASANB010007708.1, read as the reverse complement.
TGAGACAGTATATTTTTGCAATTGCGCAGCGAATCATCAATATTCGATATAATTCGGTATTATTCGGTTCCTAAAATCCGCTTCGGTATTCGGTTGCATTCCTAGTCTTCGATCTTCTCCTCCAACGCGACATGTTTTATGGAGTGGCTTCCTGTGCAACTGCAGATCCAATCGGTTCCCATATGGAAAGGGCGGGGTTGGGGGTTTGGCGCCGGTCGGGGGATCTGATCCCAAATTTTGATAGGGGATTGGGCACTAAAAACGCTCAAAAATCGAAAATATTGCAATTTTTCGGCTAAAAATTGTCAAACACCTCTAGTTTGGGCTAAAAAGTGCTGTTTTATGGGCGATTTTGGCAATTTTTTGTCTGAAATTGCAAAAAATCGGGAAAATTTGCTCAAAAACTTACTTGCCAGAAAAATCGGAGGGGGATCGGAAAAATCGTCTCGGGTGTCCATGAACCCCCGTAACCACCCCCGGCCCATGTATGTTTTGCAACTCTTGAACGTTTTTTAGTACCCTGCACTCTCCAATAGAATTTGTTCGCCAGACTCCCCAACCCGGCTTCCAAAAAACGACAAAAATCCCGTAAAACTGCCCGAAATCTAAAATTTGGTTTTAGAATAACAAGTTAACCATATACACTGTACATAGATGAATAAATGCTGCTTCAGGCCACCACCATCTCGGCGGAGTTCATTTCGTACCCGTGGGACACGGTGCGTCGTCGCATGATGATGCAGTCGGGGCGTAAGGAGTTGCTCTACAAAAACACGTTCGATTGCGTGAAGGTGCTGATCCGGACCGAAGGTCCGTTGGTCTTCTTCAAGGGAGCCTTCACCAACATGGTCAGAGGGGTCGGCAGTGCCATGGTGCTGGCTCTCTACTCTGAGTTCAAAAAGCACGTGCACGTTTAGTAGTAGCTTCTGCTAGAGTTTTACGGTGGTTGTCGTTAGGCTGAGTTACTTGCGGTTTAGCTCTGCACTCACTTTACTTGTCTATATCGGTCATAATTCCTTGCCACCCGCACCGGTGTCTCACATTCCTGGTTAGGTACTGTGCGTAGATAGATGCCGACTGTATGGCTCTGCTGAACTAAACCGGGCCCGATTAGTTGTGAGTTAGCTATTTGTGTAAGTGCTGCTACTGATTAAATGGTTTATTGGGTGTTCTGCGTGCTTCTGGGATAGACTCAACCATGTGGTTGAGACGCCAAAAAAATATGGGTTTCTGAAACCCGTCCACGTTAACGCACCACGGCATGAAAACCGCCACTGCTGCCTGCTAACATTACATTCTGAAACATAGATGCGACGGGTTTCTGGATTGGCTTTGAAACGAATCTGTCTGTTCACGAACTCGACTCGCTCCATATTTGGTTTGCTTGTTTGAGTTCTGGCCCTGGCTATCAGTGATTAGCTGTTCACATCTTTCTAATAGATGCAGCATTTTGTATAGCAGAGTCAGGCGTTACCTACTATAAGATGTTTTGGACAAGAGCAATAGAGGGTGGGGTAGAGAAAGAAAGTAATCAGAAGTAAAGTGGCTTGGAAGAAGAGCTTGACTAGCTGTTAGATTCGTTATGTCTTCACCAACTGTAGGACTCAGAGTGGTAATCCAAGTTGATGAATGAAACCAGACCACCACAAGATGGTGAAAAAAACAACATACAGTGTTAGGGGGCGTCGGTAAATGTTCTGTTCCGCCGACCAACGGCTAGCGGCCAACAAATGATGGCCGAAGCTGTCAAGGATGTAATTTGACCTTTGATGCCCTCTGAATAGCAGCTCCCTGCCTTTAGCCGTTGGATTGCGTAATTATCAACAGACCGATTTAGAGAGGGCTGTCTTTTGAGCGCGTAGTGAGCGGCGGCTTTTATCTCTCTCGCTCCCTGCGTGCAAAGATCCTGTGCATTGTCGTATATTGCACCTTCCTTTCACTTGAACTCAATTTGTTGCAAATACTCTGACCCGCCAGAACTGTCTGGAATTGAAAATGGAATACGTCATGTGTTTTCCAGGGCCAACCGCCAAAGTAATTCCCAGAGTACGTACGTTTCTGGTTGTAAGTTTTTCGCAAAGTACGAAGGCCAAAAAGAGAGTGTAAAATGCTTCAACTGTCAAAAGAACGGACACTTTGTACGTGAGTGCAAAGCACCGTGTGGCAAGTGTGAAAAGGAAGGGCACACTTCGTGGACCTGCCCAAGGATACAGTTCTTCGGCAACGAGGAATTCCCGGCGCTCAGCCCGCACAGTTCTGTAACTCAGATAGACCATAGCATGTTTGTTGAGCCCGCTCCTGTAGATGGTGTGTTGACTAGAGAGGCGCCTAGATCTAAAGTCTGTTCAAAAATCTTTGGCGCTGGGTACATCCGGCAGTGTCCCGAATTTATGCGTGGTGTGAACCCTGTACATGTATATATGGATCTGTTCCTCTCATCAACGAGACTACTATACTGTTCTTGAAATTTGCATATTCAACTTTAGTTAGAAGCAGGAGGCCTGACAAAAAAATCGACTTTTTTGGCAAAGCGCCAATTTTTGTGCCGATACCAGATTCGCATTCCCCAACCTTCAGCATCTCGAAAATACTACCATATATGAGTCTACGATCAACCCTACCAAGGTTACACTCGATTTTCTAATGCCGACAAGACAACAACACTTTCTGAAATTCAGATGGACACCCTAACTTCGAGGTCAAATTTCTAGCAAAAGTCAAAGTAGTAGAGCAACACCAATGTGACCGCTGGATTCAGCATGTCCGAAATAATATAGAACCGTGAAGCTGAAATTGGTTGGAGGAAGAAAACCCCCATGTGTTCGATCTTGAATGAATTTTTGTGCTTAACTATGGGAGAGCAAAATTTTGACTGCTTGTCAGCGTTAGAAAATCGAGTGTAACTTTGGTAAGGTTGATCGTAGACCCATATATGGTAGTATTTTCGAGATGCCTGAAGGTTGGGGAATGCGAATCTGTGATCGGCACAAAAATTGGCGCTTTGCAAAAAAAGTCGATTTTATTGTCAGGTCTCTTGCTTCTAACTAAAGTTCAATATGCAAATTTCGAGAACAGTATAGTAATCTCGTTGATGAGAGGAACAGATTCATATATACATGTGTGGGGTTTTGACCAGGGCCACACAAGATACATTGGGCTATGCATTTCTGAAATTTAGGCGGACACCCTAATTTCGAGGTCAAATTTCTAGCAGAAATCAAAGTGGTAGAGCAAAACCAATGTGACCGCTGGATTCAGCATGTCCTAAATAATATAGAACCGTGAAGCTGAAATTCGTTGGAAGAGAAAAACCCCCATGTGTTCGATCTTGAATGAATTATTGTGCTTAACTATGGGAGAGCAAAATTTTCACCGCTTGTCAGAGTTAGGAAATCGAGTGTAACTTTGGTAGGGTTGATCGTAGACCCATATATGGTAGTATTTTCGAGATGCCTGAAGGTTGGGGAATGCGAATCTGGTATCGGCACAAAAATTGGCGCTTTGCCAAAAAAAGTCGATTTTTTTGTCAGGCCTCTTGCTTCTAACTAAAGTTCAATATGAAAATTTCGAGAACAGTATAGTAGTCTCGTTGATGAGAGGAACAGATCCATATATACATGTATGGGGTTCACACCACGCATAAATTCGGGACACTGCCGGATGTACCCAGCGCCAAAGATTTTTGAACAGACTTTAGTACTGAAGCCGACTCTGTGCAAACGTTGTTCGGAGCAGACAAAGATTCTGAGATAATGATTGACCAAACGCTGTCGGCATCCTCTGCCGAGGAGGCCGATGAGTTGGTGGATGTACATACATGAGCCTGAATCGGCTGTACGCAAACGTGGACTGAGCAGTGAACACCCTCCTGCCAAGAGAACCAAACCTGCTGCACAGCAGAAGAAAAAACCGATTACCAGAAGTAACTCTGTGTCCTCAAACAGAGGTCGGAGTAACTCATTGGTGAGTGAAAAGGGTGTGAGGCAAAAGGAAACGAAAAATTCAGAGAAGCCGCAAAAACCGCGCTTACCAGAAGTAACTCTGTGTCCTCAAACAGAGGTCGGAGTAACTCATTGGTGAGTGAAAAGGGTGTGAGGCAAAAGGAAACGAACAATTCAGAGAAGCCGCAAAAACCGCGCTTACCAGAAGTAACTCTGTGTCCTCAAACAGAGGTTGGAGTAACTCATTGGTGAGTGAAAAGGGTGTGAGGCAAAAGGAAACGAAAAATTCAGAGAAGCCGCAAAAACCGCGCTTACCAGAAGTAACTCTGTGTCCTCAAACAGAGGTCGGAGTAACTCATTGGTGAGTGAAAAGGGTGTGAGGCAAAAGGAAACGAACAATTCAGAGAAGCCGCAAAAACCGCGCTTACCAGAAGTAACTCTGTGTCCTCAAACAGAGGTCGGAGTAACTCATTGGTGAGTGAAAAGGGTGTGAGGCAAAAGGAAACGAAAAATTCAGAGAAGCCGCAAAAACCGCGCTAAGTATTATGGTCTTTCTAAAGATTGCCTCCTATAATGTGACCGGCCTGACAGGCCATGCATTTGATCGTAAATGGCAGTTTATTCTGGACGAAATTTCTAATTATGACATAATTGCTCTACAAGAAATTCATGATCCATCTCCAGAACTGAAAGCAAAATTTGAACGTGCAAAATATTTGGGCAAAATATTTTGGAATAATGGTGCTGTAAATTCAGAAGGTACTGCCTTCTTTGTAAAAGATCAGACCGTCAAGTTATTGAGCAGTACAGCTGTTCTCGACGGCACGGTGCAGTCTCTTTGTTTTGCATATGGATGGCAATTCTAAGTTTGAGATTTGGAACGTGTATGCCTCCACACCTGAACGGCCTAGACGTTTGGACCGAACAGTTTTTAAGTCGTATTGAAAATTTGAAAAACTTGATACTGATTGGAGATTGGAATGGCGAGTAGAACCAATATTAGATAGACGTACAGGCGGATGGATGGCGACCGAAAGCTAAATTCAGTTTTTGATGAACTACAAAATGAATGTTTTTCTGACGTATGGCGTGACCGTAATGGTACAGAGAAAAGGTTTAGTTACTACCGAGCTGGTTTGTTTGTTTGTTTGTTTGTTTGTTTGTTTGTTTATGAGTTCCACTGTCCTTTCGGACAGCTCAGGACACCCCTCGCTCTTTTCAGAGCCCTTCAATGTGGTAGCCCTGTCTACAAACAACCCTCCCCTTTGCTGCCACTGGGTGCAACGGCAGCGCCGGTTCGGTTCCCATTTAGCTACTGGCCATCACCGGCTTTCGGCGGTCTGGGTTGGGCTTTACGTCGACTACTTCCAGTCGCTTCGACCGGTTTCGAACCCACAAACAACCGCTCTCACGGATGCCGGGGCCGCCGTGACACACGGGATAGCGTAAGAGTCAGTCTCTGAACTGATCGAGTTTTGGCCCTTTGCCTTATTCAGACCCAAAATTGAAACTTTGGCCTAGAGAGCTGTAAGTTGGTACACTAATACATATCGATGGGTTATGTAACTAGGGCCCGACCGGATACAAATTTCTACCGGATCCGGATCCGGATCCGGATACGCCCATATCCGGCCGGATCCGGATCCGGATATGCCAGATATCATTGATCAACTTAAAATTTTTTAGAATGCAATAAACCACATATATACATTTCTTTGTTCTATAACAGTTGATTCAAAACATCAAATAATTGTAGTTCAAACTATGGTTGGATGATATCGGGGTTTTTGCGATGCATGTGATATTGCATATGAATATATGCATGCAATTTCTAGTGCATATTGATATTGCATATATCATATGCTTGCAAATAGATATAATATTTTTTTGCATATTTGCATATTTTATCACCGCGGCTAGAAATTGATAACTGGACGCTTTCCAAGCATTTTCGAGTATGGTCGGAATGTCTATGCAATCTTTAGTGTTTATTAGGCATACCTATTTTACAGATACAGACCTCATCTGGAAAAAGCAGAAGGGGAAACACAGTTTGGCATGAAAGTTCAGCTCATTTCGTAATTTTTAGATAAAAATGGTTGACATCACAGCCTTTGGCTAAATTATTGTTTGCATGTTCAAATTTGTTCTCTCTAATGTGATGTGGTATACTTAGCCGATCTTTTGGTAGACCTGTCCTAGTTTTACAAACTAAAAAATTCAGAATTTAAAAATCTCAGTTAGATTTCCATTCTTTGCGAGTTGAGTTTAGAGTCTCACCATTCATCTTCATTCTGCAACTGAAAGAGACGCTTTCATCTCTGTAAAGTAAAGATTTACAGTATAAACTTGCCTCAATAATAGTTAGTTTTTTTTATTTCAGATTTTTTATTTTTAATTAAATGAAAAATTAGCAAAAACAAGGCGACTATCCTAAACATAGAAATCCAGTCTGCTTGGCTGTTTTGTGATGTTGATTGTATCACATTAGTATTATTATTTTTGTTAAGAGAAGAGTTTGTTGTCAATTTTGAACGTAAATATTTCAAGAACCCTTCATCGAATCTTTGCCAAATTTTGCAAGTTAACCAATCTTTATATGGACTAAGAACCTTGCGGCCTAAACCACTACACCAACTGTGCCGGCACGCAAGTTAAACAACAACATTTCTACATTTTCGGGCTTCAGAGAGGAGCGATCGCCTTCCGAAATCGAGCCAGCAGTCTTAAACGTTTGCTCGCTAGCTACCGTACCGATAGGAGCAATCAAATACTTCCTGGCAAGCTGCAAAACTGTTTTTAGAACCATACAACTGCGCAAATTTCTATCAAACATTCGGTCGAATGCAATATTTATGTTCAAAATACGTAAAAAATCACGTTTTCTCATCTGTGACTGATATCCGGCATATCCGGCAGGTAATATCCGGATCCGGTACCGGATCCGGATATGGCCATATCCGGCCGGATCCGGATCCGGATCCGGATATCCGGTCGGGCCCTATATGTAACCACCGCAAAGGATTTCCCGATTCGACGCTCCACGCTCGAGATACAGCCGTCTGAAAATCGGCTCGCTTAACTATGGGGCAAAAATTTCGAACTTGAATTTCTTTCCTGCTAAAAACAGTTGGGACCTAGAATTTGGGGATTTTACGTAACTTTTAGAGTACTTTAAGAATTTTTGGTCGGTTTTCGATTTTGACGAAAAAATTTTTTTTCGACCCCCTTCCCGCCCCCCTAGCTCGTCTGGAACCCCCCCTATATGGGTTTTTTTATTTCAGATTATTGTAGCGCCGTTTGTTGGCTACAGATCGGTGCCAAGCACGATAGCCCGCGACCCGGGGTTTTGGAGTAAATTGACTTCAAATGGCTGAAATCGCATTTTTTTTTTCAGTTTTACTATGGGACAAAATTTCGAACTTGAATTTCTTTCCTGCTAAAAACAGTTGGGACCTAGAATTTGGGGATTTTACGTAATTTTAAGAGTACTTTAAGAATTTTTGGTCGGTTTTCGATTTTGACGAAAAAAATTTTTTTCGACCCCCTTCCCGCCCCCCTAGCTCGTCTGGAACCCCCCATATGTGGTTTTTTTTTATTCCAGATTACTGTAGCGCCATTTGTTAGCTACATAGTGGTGCCAAGCATGATAGCCCACGGCCCGGGGTTTTGGACTAAATTGACTCCAAATGGCTGAAAATCGCATTTTTTTTCAGTTTTACTATTGGTCAAAATTTCGAACTTTAATTTCTTTCCTGCTAAAAACAGTTGGGACCTATAATTTTGGGTTTTTACGTTACTTTTAGAGTACTTTAAGAATTTTTGGTCGGTTTTCGATTATGACGAAAAAATATTTTTTCGACCCCTTCCCGCCCCCTAGCTCGTCTGGAGCCCCCCTATGTGGGTAATTTTATTTCAGATTATTGTAGCCATTTGTTCCTACAGATTGGTGCCAGCACGATAGCTCCACGGCCGTTTTGGAGAAATTGACTTCAAATGGCTGAAAATCGCAAATTTTGTCCCATAGTAAAACTGGAAAAAATCTGATTTTCAGCCATTTGAAGTCAATTTACTCCAAAACCCCGGGTCGCGGGCTATCGTGTTGGCACCAATCTGTAGCTAACAAATGGCGCTACAATAATCTGAAATAAAAAAACCCACATATGGGGGGTTCCAGACGAGCTAGGGGGGCGGGAAGGGGGTCGAAAAAAATTTTTTTCCTCAAAATCGAAAACCGACCCAAAATTCTTAAAGTACTCTAAAAGTTACGTAAAACCCCCAAATCCTAGGTCCAAACTGTTATTAGAAGGAAAGAAATTCAAGTTCGAAATTTTGTTCCACAGTATAACTGGAAAAAAATGCGATTTTCAGCCATTTGAAGTCAATTTACTCCAAAACCCCGGGCCGTGGGCTATCGTGCTTGGCACCGATCTGTAGCCAACAAATGGCGCTACAATAATCTGAAATAAAAAAACCCATATAGGGGGTTCCAGACGAGCTAGGGGGGGGAAGGGGGTCGAAAAAAATTTTTTTTCGTCAAAATCGAAAACCGACCAAAAATTCTTAAAGTACTCTAAAAGTTACGTAAAATCTCCAAATTCTAGGTCCCAACTGGTTTTAGCAGGAAAGAAATTCAAGTTCGAAATTTTTGTCCCATAGTTAAGCGAGCCGATTTTCAGACGGCTGTATCTCGAGCGTGGAGCGTCGAATCGGGAAATCCTTTGCGGTGGTTACATAACCTATCGATATGTATTAGTGTACCAACTTACAGCTCTCTAGGCCAAAGTTTCAATTTTGGGTCTGAATACTAAAACTCGATTGGTCCAGAGACTGACTCGTAAACTACCCGTGGCCAAGACGCGACTAGTAAAGGGTGTAGTCGATTGGACCGCATCTATGCGAAGCCTGAAACGCAACAATTTTTGTTAGAAATTGAATACGCTCCTAAAACGTTGACAAGTGATCATTCTGTGCTTTCTGTACAAATTCAAAAACCTGACTTTGTTCGATGGGGACGAAGTTTTTGGAAGTGTAATAATAGTCTCTTGGAAAATACTGTTTTAAAGCAGAGAATTGAGCGTTTTTGGTACTACTGGAAACTGCAAAAACCACTTGGCGCTGACCTGCTGCCATGGTGGGATACTGCCAAAGCTCACTTTCAACGTATAATTCGTAAGTTTAGTAAAGAAGAAGCGCAAAGGCTTGGAAGATGCAGAGAGAATGAAGTAAAAGTGCTTATTGCTAACCTAGAAGCCGAGGAGGCTAATGATGGAGCTGATAACTCAGTTCGTATCGCCAATTTGCGCCGTGAACTCTCCCAAATCTCGCAGTACCGTATAAATGGTCAGTTTGTACGAGCTAGAAAAACGGAAATGGCATGCGAACGGGGCAGTACCGAATAGCACAGGCAATTTGAACGAAAATCAGGCCAAGCTAGAACAATAACCAGTCTAATAGACACGGACGGCCATGTACTACTGACCAACAAAGTTGCAATAATTGATACTGTATGTAAGTATGCTGCACTTTATGCAGATGAGCCCACTAATTGTGATGCTCAGAAGACTTTATGGAGTAAAGTAACCCGGCGTCTAACTCATGCTGATAAGGAACTATGTGAAGGCTTTATGTCAGAGCCAGAGGCAATTCGTGCTCTCCACAGTATGAAAAATAATATGTCACCCGATTACGACGGCCTGCAGTGGGCAAATATTATAAATTACGTTTGTATATGTATATGTATATGTATATATACAAAGCCCAATTTTTCAGATTTGTATATGTATATATACATATACAAAGTGCCAAAATTATTGCATATTGTTTGTATATTTTTTGTATATTTTCAAAAATCGGTCAAAAACTTTTACGACAGCTGCAATTATAGACACGGGCGCGGTATAATGCTTATAGTTTCACCAACATGACAGTTTCTACAAAGTCAAACTATAAAACTGGCGATTGAACTTAATAAACAGTTCGCGTTTGGTCATTTCGGCACTGATTCTGTACCGGCGGCCCCCTTGCACAATTCCAGCAACTGAAAAGGCCCGTTCTATTCCAGCAGTTGTGGCTGGAACAGCCAGAACGTCCAACGCAAATTCGGCAATGTCTCTCAGAGTGGTGCCGAGCTTTGACACCCAAAAGTGTATCGCATCATTCCGATCTGACTCTTTTCTGCTCCTAGCGGTTGCTTGAATCTCAGCTTGATATTGCTGAAGCTTGACATCGATCACTTTTGGTCGGCTGTCAACTGAAGGAACTGATTTGGCAGTTGAGGTCTGCCGGAAGAATCCACTGAATTTCGTACGAGTTGCCTCTCCAGCTTCTGCACTTGAATCACTCTCGAGCATGTCACTGAAACATGATATACATACTATAAATTAACAGTGCATAGCAGTAGAAAATTGAAATGTCATCAGCACTGTACCTTTCAAGCACATCTGAGTTGTCTGTCTCGCTCATCATTAGCTGAACAACATGCTTCCTTGCAGTGGCGGCCATTGTTTCATCGAAACCGGGCAAGAAATTGGGATCCAAATATGTGCTGACCAGATAGATTGAATGAAAGCAGACATCTGAGGGGTCGAGTACAAATGCAAACTTTTCTGAGAGCGAGTTACTGAGGGTCTCATAGGTTGATCTAATTTGTGAGCTACACGTAGTAGAATCGCTTGCATGAAGAAGAAGAAGAAGAAAGTTTATTCAGTAGCACAGCATACCGTACATACGTACTTCTAAGCAGTAGGCGGGCTGGGCCGATTGACCGGCTCGAAAGCCCTCCCACACAGAAACTTTGATAAATCCAATTTCCATTTAGAACGAAAGTTTGAGACCGACCGTGATTTACAATATCCGATGAAAGGTTGTTCCACAAGGGAACAACCCGACAGGCGAAGAAGTTTTTGCGCAGCTCAAGGCGTGTATGCGTTACATAAATTTTTTGGTTATGACCCCTGGTCGGGGCAGTTGGGGCGAAGGCAAAAAAGTCTTCCCTCGGTAAATCCACCAGACCATTAATAACTTAAAGACCAAATCATCACCCCATTCTACGTTCTTCTAAGGGTTGATTTTAAGTATACGTAAACATTCTGGATAGAACTTAGCCAAACCAGGCAAACGGCATGAACAATCTCTGATCTTCAACCAACGATACAGCCGCAAAGTTCCAAACCGAGTATGGATCCTGCTTCAGGCATCTGTGTGTCAGTCTGTCCCTCCAGTTTTGGCTGACTTTCTGTCACTTTCTTTCGGCTGAAGGGAACTGCCTTTTCTTGAGCTTCCTTTGTTTTTGACTCAACATCAGCAAGTGCCTCTTTGTGCTTCTGCAAGTGGACCTTAAGGTTTCCAGGACGCTTGTCTTTGGTGCTGAATGAGCAATGACTACAGAACGACAGGTCACCTTCCCTTTTAAAGTGATCCCACACAGAACTTGCTCCACTCCCAGCAATTCGACCACTAAAGCCCATGTGCGCAAAGCTTGTAATCTCTGAACGCCACTCTGTCTTTGATCATTTGGTGGGCCATCATGGTTTATTATCTCAACGCGAAAGATAAGGCCACGTAAACTACGGTAAGCTACGTAAACTACGCCGCCGATCTTACGCAGCGCTCAATGCTGGAGAGAAAAATAAAGACAAAAAAGAAAAATCTTTTTTATCATCAACAAAATCAACCGGTTAGAAGAATATCATTCGCATAAACACACAGTCAAAAGTCATTTTGTTAAGGTCTAGCTGGCTAACAACTCTTCTTTTTATTATTTTTATTCGTTTCTTCACTTCGGTTGGCGCCAGCACTGCAAGTGGGAAGAGAGAAAGGAGTGGTTAGGTAATAAGAGCAGCTAAAGCTTCAATGGATTCCTAAGGTAAACGTCGCCTTCCTAAAATACCTATTCTGCTTGTTCTTTTGATTTTTTATTCCTACTTCGTCGTTTATTTTTCCTCTGATAAAACAATGGCGAAAATAGGGCGGCTGTTCTTAATTTCACGAAGACCGGCCCCCACGTGTTTAACTTACCAATTCATAAATGATTGGATTCAAACGGAGCTGTTTTCAGAGATTACAAGCTTAAGTAGAATACGCTTTACCTTGCGCACGCCCACGCACTTTGGTGCGACTTTTTTTTTACGACAGGGGCTTTGGGACTGGCATCCTCATAAGCAGCATCGGTGTCTGCAGGAATTGGGCTTGAGGTTTCAACAGGCATCTTCATTCCAGGCTCAGAATCACTGTTGTCCATCGTCTCTCTCTAATAATTTTATAGCTATACATACGTAGCTAAGTGCAGTATTAGTTAATTAAGCTATCTGTAGCTGCAAAAGCGTAGGTCCATCCAAGGTTTTGGATGGTTTCATTAGCTATATGTAGATAACCACTTAGCCAATAGCTTATACCTATAGTAAATGACGTAAGTACACACTGAAATAGTCAAACACGTCCTACCTGTTTCTTACTCACAATCCGTCCCGTTAGCTGGGCCAGCCAGCCAAATATTTGCATCAACGGCTTATAAATTGATGATCGATTACGGCCCGCAAGGTCGGCCCGGCCAGATGTAATTGGCCGCGGAGATGCTTGGTTTGTAAAGCATTACTCATCAGCCGCCAAAATAGCCAATGCTGAATGGCGCACCACTTAGCTTATGTACCGATTTAGCCAGCGCCACGGCCCACTTTGACTGTAAAATATATACAAACAGAAATATACAAACCGTTTGTATAATGATGCTGTTTTGTATATGTATAATGTATATTAGCATCCTAGCTTCTTTTGTATATGTATATGTATATGTATATTGGCATCATTTGTATAATTATACAAACTTTGTATATGTATATTTCAATATACAAACCACTGTACGACGGCCTGGGAAAAGAATTTTATGTAAAGTACTGGTACGTATTTGGTAAAGACCTGATAGAAGTTTTCAATGCTGTCTGGTTTTCTAACCATTTGTCCAGTACTATGAACGAAGCTGTTATATCTTTGCTGTACAAAAAAGACGATTCAAGAATGTTAAAAAATTGGCGACCAATAGCTTGTTGACCTGCGACTATAAGATAATTAGCAAAATACTAGCATTCCGACTGAGGCAGGTAATGCCGAAACTTGTGTACGTTACACAAGCTTGTGGAATTGCTAACCGTAGTATGACTGATAATTCGATTCTTCTGCGCTGCTTACAAGACTACATAAAGTTAAAAAATGATAGTGTAACATTATTTGGACATGACTTTGAAAAAGCGTTTGATCGGGTTAATCATAATTGGATGATTCAAGTTGTTAAAATCCATGAATTTTGGTCAGAATTTCTTACGCTGGATCTCAGCTATCTATACAGATATATCGGCGAAGGTACAGGTAGAGGTGAATGGACTTTGTACAAGGTCTTTCTCTGTGGTCAAGAGGCATCCGCCAAGGTTGCCCTGTTTCTATGCTGCTATTTGTTCTGCAAGCAGAGCCCTTTTTAGAAGCTGTACGGCTAAACCCAAAAATTCATGGGTATAAAATGCCTTTGTATTCTGACGTTTCTGACCTGAAATGTCTTTCCTATGCGGATGACAATTTGTTTATCCTACAGTATCCCCAGGACAGAAAGAACTTAGACACTGAAATTATCGGTACTGTCATACGTCAGGAGCCAAACAAAATAAATGCGGCTAAAACGGAGGCCCTTGTCTTGGGTACATTGGATGTTTTTCAAAAAGATACTATCCCTGATGCCTACTTGAAAGCCCAAATTAAGGTTCTTGGTGTATTTGTAGGTGCGAATCAGCATCAAAAGAACTGGCAGACAGCTTGTGTAGCTATGGCTGAAACATTGGATAGAGTCAATGCGCAGCACCAAACTTGGTTCGACCGCATAAGATTTGTGAGCACTTACGTGCTACCAAAGGTATATCATATTATTTCATTTGAACGACAGGACAGTGGTGATATCTAGAAAATCGAGCGAAGAATTCTCAAGTTTATATGGGACTATCCAGTTTGGCGGCCTATTTCGACCGATACTTTGAGTCGCAAATGGGTGCATGGTGGGTGGCCTACGGCTTCCGCGCTTAAAATTTCGAATGCAGGCCGTCTACTTGAAGTTATTTTACTTACTTTTTGTAGGTTGTGACGAAAGTAAACGAAGGGTGTAGTGGGCTCAGCTTGTATTGTGGCTGGGCCTAAACTTACCTAACGTCCACCGTACTTGTCCAGGTATAACTGAAAACCGGTACCTACATGCGAGTAGCAAGCCGCCAAAGCCAATGGCTACTTGAAAAAATTTTTTGTATGTTTTGACATCTCTTCCATGGTATTCCCCGTAATTAGCTGGGTCAAATTTGACACCAGGCAAGTGTATTGGAGTCTGTTAAGTTTCGGATCCAAATTAGTTGCATGCGTTGACTCGGAGCCGTATTTGGACTGGGACCTGATCTGGTCACAAATTTTATGTAAACAGCTTCCAAGTCAAGAACGAATATTTAGCTATAAATTACTACACAGAGCGTTGCCGTTCCGGTGTATTTTGCCAGAAAATGGTGTGACAGATTGTGTAGCGTGTGGATTGAAAGGAGGGGACTACCCTAAACATTTTTACTTAGAATGTGTAAAATTCAGAGACCTCCAGACTCGGATGCAGAGAGCAGTAAAAGTAGGGCCCGACCGGATATCCGGATCCGGCCGGATATGACCATATCCGGATCCGGTACCGGATCCGGATATTACCTGCCGGATATGCCGGATATCAGTCACAGACGAGAAAACGTGATTTTTTACGTATTTGAACATAAATATTGCATTCGACCGTCCAGGATTGACCAGGTCAGAAATTTGCGGCAGTGGTATGGTTCTAAAAACAGTTTTTTCAGCTTGCCAGGAAGTATTTGAGTGCTCCTATCGGTACGGTAGCTAGCGAATAGACCTATTTCCTCAGAGAATTTCAATTTGTAGTCTTAGTTTGTAGTTAAAAATTTTCACGGAAATAATTTGTAGTCTTAGTTTGTAGTTGTCAAATTCAGGTTAAAAATATGTAGTTTTAGTTTGTAGTCAATTTGTAGTCAGGTTACCAAACGTCACAAATTTTGTATTAATGGGTATTTCTGGAAACAAACAGACATAATTCAATGTTTAATAGAATTCCAATGCTGAACATTTGCTATTTTTTAAAAATACAATGAGATCTTTTTTGAAACCTAAGACAAGAAAAAACACGAACGAATGTGCAAAAATCAATCATGTGGTCACCTTTCTTTGAAAATTTATATGGGTAAAAAAAGTGGGAAAATTGGAATAACGATCTTTCTAACAGTTTACATAAGAAATAGCTTCGTTCTTGATATTTGGTTAGCTTATCAAAAGCTCAAGACAGCTCAAAGGCCGATTGGGGACTCAATTTATATAAGATTACATTAAAAAATCGGAAAATTTCCAAGAAAAATGACTACAAATTGACTATAAATTCGCAAATTATGAAAAAGTAGTTTGTAGTCAATTTGTAGTTAGCCAAAATAATATGTAGTCTTAGTTAATTTGTAGTCTTGATGACGTCATAATCACCATAAATATGTAGTTTGTAGTTTGTAGTACTACAAATTAGGTCTACTAGCGAGCGAACATTTAAGACTGCTGGCACGATTTCGGAAGGCGATCGCTCCTATCTGAAGCCCGAAAATGTAGAAATGTTGTTGTTTAACAAGTATAACTTGCGTTCTTTGAACTATAATTATTAGACGTTGTTTTAAATCAACTGTTATTGAACAAAGAAATGTTTATATGTGGTTTATTGCATTCTAAAAAAATTTTTAGTTGATCAATGATATCCGGCATATCCGGATCCGGATCCGGCCGGATATGGGCATATCCGGATCCAGATCCGGTAGAAATTTGTATCCGGTCGGGCCCTAAGTAAAAGGACTAAGTAATAGCCTTTCCTGGAACTGGGATACTGTTCGATTCAATGGTGCTCTAGGACCCCGTTTGCCGGCAGACATTATTCGCTGTGTGCGCACGATGTGTGCTGTGTTTAAACTGACTCTTTGGTACGAACGTACCAAGGCACGTACTGTAGGTCACGCAAATTATAGACCAGATAACGCCACTCTAGATAATAGAATTTCTACTCGATGTGAGCGAATTCTGAGATTTTATCGTACTGTATAGTGCATAACGTACTTTTTGTACATGTATATAACGACGTTTCGACTGAATAAACTGTACGTACTGTATGTGTTGTGATTGTGGCTCTGATCGGGGCCACTTGTTATGTTAATGTGTTATAAGCTAATTACCAATAAAATATGGCCCGATTAGTTGTGAGTTAGCGATTTGTGTATAAGTGCTGCTACTGATTAAATGGTTTATTGGGTGTTCTACGTGCTTCTCCGATAGACTCAACCGTGTGGTTGAGACGCCAAAAAATATACGGGTTTCTGAAACCCGTCCACATTAACGCGCACGGACCGCACTGCTGCCTGCTAACATAACATTCTGAAACATAGACACGACGGGTTTCTGGATCGGCTTTGAAACAAATCTGTCTGTCCACGAACGCTCCATATTTGGTTTGTTTGTTTGTTTGTTTGAGTTCTGGCCCTGGCTATCAGTGATTAGCTGTTCATATCTTTCTAATAGATGCACCATTTTGTATAGCAGGAGTCAGGCGTTACCTACTATAAGATGTTTTGGACAAGAGCAATAGAGGGTGGGGTAGAGAAAGAAAGTAATCAGAAGTAAAGTGGCTTGGAAGAAGAGCTTGACTAGCTTGACTAGATTCGTTATGTCTTCACCAACTGTAGGACTCAGAGTGGTAATCCAAGTTGATGAATGAAACCATACATGTAACAGGTCATCCGCCGATGGGCGGAGGGGGAGTTGGGGGTCTGGCGCCGGCCGGGGGGGTCTGAGCCAAAATTTTGGGAGGGGGTAGGGCACTAAAAACACTCAAAAATCGAAAAAATCGCAATTTTTGGGCTAAAAATCGCAAAAATTCGCTAATTTGGGCTGAAATACAGCTAAAAAGTGCTGTTTTGCAGGCGATTTTGGCAATTTTTCTGTCTGAAATTTTAAAAAATTGCAAAAATTTGCTCAAAAATTTACTTGCCAGAAAAATCGGAGGGGGGTCCCCATCCGGCTGTTCCGCCGGCCAACGGCTAGCGGCCAACAAGTGATGGCCGAAGCTGTCAGGGATGTAATTTGACCTTTGTCAAGGATTTAGTTTTACACCGATTGAGACATATAAGTACCCTGAAAAATTGACTCTGTTACAGTAATCCTGGTTTTTCCAAGATTAGGTCATTTGATTTTTTCTCTGGTTGTCTGTAGTAGTTTAAGCCCTCCACTGTCATTAAAAATGTAGAATGCAGTGTTTTGAATAGATTTCAGGCCCTTCTGAAGCCATTTGAATACTGTAGTACACGAAAACTGCATTTTGTCAGTTTACGTTGTTTTTGCTCTAAGGAAATGCTGGATAGAGTGGGGTCTAAGGGTTTGCAGGGTCAGAGAATTCATTTCTGACATAATCATAATCACTGGAATACTGTATGTATTTTGAGGTCCCAACACGAAAATTGTTATTTTGCGTTTATGCATGCGCATGCCTGGTACAAGGGAGACGCTCTATAGAGGGTTTTCAGAGGTGGGGAATCTATTTCTGACATAACGATCATCACTGGGTTACTGTATTTTGATGTCCCGACGGGAAAATTGTTATTGTTTTGCTATTTGGGTGTCTCTGTTGCATGGAAATGATGAATTGGCAAGCATTAAGGGTTTTCAGCATCAACGAATGCATTCAAGGCATAGCGAATGTTACTGGATTACAGTATACTGTGGTCCTGGAACGAATGTACAAACGCATAAGTTTGATTACCTACTTTATCCAGCGTTACCCTGCAACAGGAACAACTAAATCGCAAAAAATAAAAATTTTCTCGTCCGGACCTCAAAATACAGTAACCCAGCGTTGATGGTTATGTCAGAAATAGATTCCCAACCCCTCAAAACCCTCCATAGAGCGTTTCCCTTGCACCAGGCATGCATAAACCAAAATAACAATTTTTGTGTTGGGACCTCAAAATACAGTATTTCAGTGATTATGGCTATGTAAATATGAAATGTGAAATACGTAAATTTATGAAAAGTTATTTTTGTGCCAGGACCACATACTACAGTACCCGAACGGCTTCAGAAAGGCCTGAGATCGATTCAAAAAACACTTAAAAGTACATTTTTAACAACAGTGGAGGGCTAAAACTACTATATGTATACAACCAGAGAAAAAATCAAATGACCTTATCTTGGAAAAACCTGAATTACTGTATCAGGGTCAATTTTTCAGGGTTCTTATGTGTCTCAATCGATGTAAAACTAAACGTTACACCATATACGGTATGTGAATTTCAGCCAAATCGGTCGAGTTTGTCCCAAGTTATTTCAATCCGGCCGCCAGAAAAGTGAAACTCGCCAAAATTGGCCATTTTTCGCATTTTTTGGTCAAATTTAGGGGTCTGTAACTTTGGAACCGTTGGACCTACGGCAAATATAAGTACAGTTTCGGAATCCCCACGGTCTGCAGATTCAGGTTCACTGAAAAAATCGCATCCAGCCCAGCTACAGAAAAACCTGATTTTTTCATTGCGCAAATTAGCGTTACAAGGGAGCGTTGCGCAGATTACGTTATACCGTAGTACAGAGCTCAAGTCCCTCTACAACTTTGGTTATGAGGCAAAAAACGCTCCAACGCAGCCATAAGGCATAAGGCCATAAGATATTCGCAAAAAACACAGAATTCGTTCCATTTGGAAATACAGTATACGTACAGGGTGATTCACATAACCCTCCGGGTTTCGCAAGCTCAGAACTTTTTGTTTGTCGACCGAATCGGCTCATTTTTTGGTATGACATGTGGATATACTTCGCATTTTACTGTTATAAATTTCAGCTTATTTCATCACGAAATGCCTGAAAACGGGCAATTCTACCGCAGACTGAAATTTCCAACATTGGCCCTAAATATATTTGGCTTGTGCGCGATTAGGCTAGTGTTTGAGTGTTGAAAAGATTCTTAAACCGTAGTGGGTTGACGCTTTATTCACTTTTCAACACAAACCGACATTTTTAGCAGTTATGATGTGATAGCTTTTTCGGTGAAAATGCGTGCAAAATGCGCTGTGCGTGCAGTTTGAGTGGACCAAAAGCACTGAGATTGTTCCGCCTGCAAATTGGGATAGAACGCGAGCCTCCAAGAGATACCAGCATCCGCTGGTGGCATGAATGGCTTATCGAAGAGGGCAGTCTGTCCAACAAGATTCGGAAAAGCGTCCACCAACCAGCGTGGAGGGTGGAATACCACCAGCGGCTGCAGAAAGTGATTGAAAACAGTGACCACCACGTTGAATTGCATAGCTAGTGACGTAGTACGGAAATTGTTGAAATTTGAATCATTAAAGTGCGCAGTGTGTCCACTAGTGATGCAACCGGGATCCCGGTATTTCCCGAAGAACCGGGAATTCCCGATATTCTCACTCCCGGTTTCCAATCCCGGTTCGCACATTCTTAATACCGGGAAATACCGGGTAATAGATTTTATAGCAGTATTGACAGTTTTTCGCAGATACTACGTATTTCAGTGACATCTACTGTACATATATCCAACTTTCTTTTGCCACAACCAGCGGTACGCGCGAAACTATGAATGAGATTTCAAATGACTGCTAGTACTTGTCAACTTGAGCGAACAACCATGTTTTGCAGCTTTTCCTTTTGTTCCAAATACTCTTATATTGGTTTATTAGGCCGCAAACTTTATCTTCGAAGCTTCCAACTTTATAAAGGCCTTCAATTGAGCAAAGCCACTCATTGATTGGCTATTCTTACACAACTCTTTTGGTCCAATTGACATCGACCTGCCTGGTGCCTGCCAAACCAACTCACTAACCCGTTCAACATAAATCTGATTTCACAGTGTCCTGTAGTTTAGCCCGTTCTGAGAGAAAATCCTTGAAAAAAACCGACTAGAAATGGTATCAATAGCTAAACCGGATGTTGAAACCATTTATGTTTTATCATGCTGCATGCGTTTTGATCGATTTCCCGGTATTTAGCGGTTTTCCCCGGTATTTTCATTTCCCGGTAATCCCGGTTTTCGCGAATCCCGGTATTCCGCTCCCGGTTGCATCACTAGTGTCCACACATCATATTAAACAATCAGCCGGTTCGGTCCACAAATAAAAAAGTTCTGAGCTTGCGAAACCTGGCCGGATATGTGAATCAGCCTGTACTATAGACTGTTGACAAGGCAGACAAACAATGAGGAGTGGACCAATGCCCTCTCTCACCTCAACCGATGTCGGACTGGTATTGCTGAAGAAGCCAAACACGAAGAGCATGACCAGGCAAAGGCATTCTCGCATCTGATCTTAGTGGAGATGGCGTTTGATGTATTGTGGAAGTGCCATGTACTGTACGACGGCTATATACTGCTAGCAGGCAGCTGAACAGCTTCCACTCAATATGCAGCTTGTATCAAACCAATGGTGAACAAAACAACTGTCCTACGCATTCTATACTTGCGTAAAAATCCTATTCCTTGTATTGTGTTAACTTCAATACTTTATATAAATGAGAGACATAGCAAGACAAGTAGAGGCAAGAGAATCTCAAGCTTAGTCAGAGAGTCAGAGCAGCGCAGCGCAGGCAGACAGTAGCAGTTCCTTTGTTTATCAGGTTCACTCCAGGTGTTTGATACCAGCAGTTTTTTACCTTTCCTTCGTTCTGTTGCGAGTGAGTGAGGTAGGTCAGTAGCACAGATATACAACCACATCACTGCGCACTAAACAAACAAATACACAAACAATAGTCTGCAATGCATGCACACAGGCACTTTTATACGCGCACATTCTTGTAGATGGTGTAGAAAGGTATAAATGCTTTCATTGTACTGTAGTTTTAAGAGTCAGTCTCTGAACCGATCGAGTCTTGGCCCTTTGCTCTAGAGAGCTGTAAGTTGGTACACTAATACATACTTATGAGTTGTCTTTCGGCCCCGAAGGATTAGTGGATTTGACGCTCCAATCCCGAGATACAGCCTTCTGAAAATCGGCTCGCTTAACTATGGGACCAAAATTTCAAACTCGAATTTCTAACCTACCAGCTGGAGTTGGAAGATAAAATTTTGGCTTTTTGCGTAACTTTTGGAGTATTTTAAGAATCTGCAGTCTAATTTTGTTTTGGAAGAAAAAAATTTTTTTTCGACCTCTTTGGCGGGCCATAACTCGGCTGGAACCCCCCTAGAGGCGCTTTTTTATTTAATACCTTTGTAGCGCTTTTTATAAGCTTCATTTTGGTATCGAATATGGTACGATTGCTCGTGGCCAATCCAGTGAAAATTAGCCTCAAATGTCAAGAACTCGAAAAATTTGCATGTTTCACTATAGACATAGTTTTCCAAATCGAATTTCTGACTTAATAAACGGAGTTGAGCTTTGAGAATTTGGGTTTCCAGAGTACTTTCAGTGTGCTTTCGGAATATTTAGTGGATTTAGAAATTCTAGGAAAAAAATTTTTTTCGACCATTTTGGCGGCCATAACTCGGCTGGAACCCCCCTAGAGGCGCATTTTTATTTCATAACTTTGTAGCGCTTTTTATAAGCTTCATTTTGGTATAGAACATGCTACGATTGCTCGTGGCCAATCCGGTGAAAATTGGCTTCAAAGGTTACAAACTCGAAAAATTCCTTCATTTGGATGGCCAAATTTTTATGAGTTCTCAACATTTGAGGCGAATTTTCACCAGATTGGCCACAAGCAATCGTAGCATGTTCTGTACCAAAATGAAGCTTATAAAAGGCGCTACAAAGTTATGAAATAAAAAGTGCCTCTATAGGGGGTTCCAGCCGAGTTATGGCCCGCCAAAGAGATCGAAAAAAAATTTTTTTCCTAGAAATTCTAAATCCACTAAATATTCCGAAAGCACACTGAAAGTACTCTGGAAACCCAAATTCTCAAAGCTCAACTCCGTTTATTAAGTCAGAAATTCAATTTGGAAAATTATGTCTATAGTGAAACATACGAATTTTTCGAGTTCGTGACATTTGAGGCTAATTTTCACTGGATTGGCCACGAGCAATCGTACCATATTCGATACCAAAATGAAGCTTATAAAAAGCGCTACAAAGTTATAAAATAAAAAAGCGCCTCTAGTGGGGGTTCCAGCCGAGTTATGGCCCGCCAAAAAGATCGAAAAAACATTTTTTTCTTCCAAAACAAAATTGGACTGCAGATTCTTAAAGGACTCCAAAAGTTACGCAAAAACCCAAATTTTTATCTTCCAACTCCAGCTGGTAGGTAAGAAATTCGAGTTTCAAATTTTGGTCCCATAGTTAAGCGGGCCGATTTTCAGAAGGCTGTATCTCGGGATTGGAGCGTCAAATCCACTAATCCTTTGGGGCCAAAAGACAACTCATAAGTATGTATTAGTGTACCAACCTACAGCTCTCTGTGCCAAAGTTTCAATTTTGGGGTCTGAATACTGAGACTCGATCGGTTCAGAGACCGACTCTTAAGGCCTGCTAGTGCTCAGTATGGAGATCTAAGGAGCAGTGACAAAATGCGCGGGGCTATTTTGTTGATTGTGAATGTACTGTACATCAATCAAGTACATAATGCATAGCACAAGCTCATTCTACTCACGTCACGATATGCTTCAAAATATCCAACTTGAAGGGTTTTTAGTGCTTTGCCCCAAAGTTGCTTTGAGAATGCTCCAGTGTGGTTTTGGCTTCACTTCATTTCACTCCATATGGCTACTATTTATCAAGTCTGTATCTAGTGCCATTCTTGTTGGCAGTACCTACGTAAATTGATGTAGTGTAGTTTCAATCAACAAAAGTCACAAAAATAGCTCCGCGTTGGCCAGGTTCGCCAGGTCTCTATACCGTACATTGGCAGGTCATAAAACTATGGTATGCATCATATATGTACAGGGGGTCTGTCCCCCACCCGACTTAGGCATAGAGACCTGCACGGGCCGCCTTTTTGACGGCCCGGCCCGGCCTGTCCGCAAAACCCAATTTTTGCGGCCCGGGCCCGGCCCGGCCCTTATGAAAATGCAATTTTTATGGTTCGGCCCGGCTGAAATCGTCTAAAAATCTTCTAGGCGACCAGGCCCGGCCCGTGCAGGTCTCTAGGCCAGACCCCCCGGATGGGGGATCCAGCCGAGACGATTTTTCCGACCCCTTCGATTTTTCTGCCAAGTAATTTTTTGAACACATTTTTGCGATTTTTACGATTTCAGACACAAAAATTGCCAAAGTCGCCTGTAAAACTGCACTTTTTAGCTGTATTTCAGCCCAAATTAGCGATTTTTGACGATTTGCAGCACAAAAATTGCGATTTTCTTGGATTTTTTAGTGCCCAACCCCTTCCAAAGTTTGGGCTCAGACCCCCTGGCCGGCGCCAGACCCCCAACACCCTCCCCCTTCGGTGGATGACCTGTTACATATACAGTATGGTACACATGGAAAATTTCTCTTAGACAAAATTTTTTCATATCAACGATTTTCACTCTATTGAAACTAAAAATAATGTAAGAAAATGCCGAAAAACTGTAAGTCCCATTACTTTTGATGAATTTCCTTTGCTACTGGCCTTGGAAATTCAGAGTTTTCCTTTCCGAAACATTTTCAGGAAATACCGAATAATAATAAAAAATATTTTTTGAATAACTACCCATACCGACCGATTCCTGAAAATTCCATGCCCAAACAATAGTAACTGTACTACAGTCATGTCTCGTTAATATGGACCTCGTTAATCCGGATATTCGCCTTCCGGACAAGATAGGCCAGGTCCCAATTTTCCCCATGTTAAATGACTCCTTAATCCTGGCAGCAGATTTTCGGTTCCAACCTCAAAATTTGTTTGATAAACGGATTCATTAATACGGATTCATCAATTATGTCAATGCGCAATTTTTTCAATTCAGGCTTGAATTTTCAATAGAATATGGCTTTCTGTTGAGTCAGAATGTTATTTTTTCTGCTTTTTAGAGGCTAAAATCAGCTGAATTTGAGCTTTTGACTAATGAGGCCGTACAGCTACAGAATCTGATAGGCAACTGAGAAAAAACTGTCATTTATGACTTTGACCGAAAAACAGTGTTTTCGCTTTGATTAGTTAATCCGGTATCCGATCCGATCCGATGTGCGAGGGGGCTTACGGCCTACGATCAGACTTCTGGCCCATTTCGCTACCATTCTGATTGGTCATCTCCAACGTTGCCCTTCTTTCACTGCCAGCCACTCCTAGCCATGCTGCTGGGTGCCGGTCACCAGGAGGACGGCCGGCGTGCCATGTCTGACAGCTCCCGACGGCCGCCGGTGCCCCATATGTCAGAGCGCTCCCGGCATAGTTGGTTTCTCAGACAGCTTCTGACATCATAGATCTTTTTCTCCAACGCGGCATGCTTTGTGGAGTGGCTTCGGTGCCAGTCGGTTCCCATTTTACCTACTCGCTGTCACCAGCTTTCGGTGGAGCTTTGCGCCGACGACCAACTCTTTGCGGCAAGAAACTTGCCGCGCCGAGAGGATGAGCGCACAATCTCGTGCAGAGTTGCTTTGCGGCATAAACCACTACACCAACTGTGCCGGCCTATAATCCGGTAATTCGCTAATCCGGACAAAATTATTAGCCGGTCCCAACTTGTCCGGATTAACGAGACATAAGTGTACCAGATTTCTGTAAATGACTGTTTTTTGCGTAAGACGAAAAACGAGAAATATAGTGGCACGTATGTTACGTACGTATGTACTATACTATATAGTGATGCAACTGGGAGCGGAATACCGGGATTATCGGGAAATCGATCAAAACGCATGCAGCATGATAAAACATAAATGTTTTCAACAGCTATTGATACCATTTCTAGTCGGTTTTCTCAAGAATTTTCTCTAATAACGAGCTAAACTACAGTGCACTCAGATCAGGTGAGATCAGATTTATGTTGAATGGGTTACCTAGTGAGTTGGTTTGGAAGGCACCAGACAGCTCGATATCAATTGGGCCAAAAGAGTTGTGTAAGAATAGCCGATCAACGAGTGGTTTTGCTCAATTGAAAGCCTTTATAAAGTTTGAAGCTTAAAACATTTAAAGTTTACGGCCTAAACCACTATAAAAATATTTGGAATAAAAGGAAAAGCTGCAAAACATAGCTGTTCGCTCAAATTGAGCAAGTAGCAGTCATTTGAAAACTTATTTAAAGTTTTGCGTGCCGCTGGCTGGTACTGGCAAAAGAAAGTTGGGTATAAGTAGATGTCACTGAAATACATAGTATCTGCAAAAAACTGTCAATACTGCTGTAAAATATATTTCCCGGTATCAGAGAATGTGCGAAGCGGGATTCGAAACCGGGAGTGAAAATACCGGGAATTCCCGGTTCTTCGGGAAATACCAGGATCCCGGTTGCATCACTATACTGTACCGATATGAGACCACACGAATACTGAAATTGCGATACTTCAGAAGTTTTTAAGCAAATATTTTAATTCTAGCGTGTTTTGCTGTTTTCCGGCACTCCAAATGCGTGAAATCGGCGGTGCGAAGAAAGACGGCAGCATGACAGATAGTTTTACCTGAGAAAGGAAAGTCGAACGCTTGCTTCTTTAAACTCACAGCCCGACGTATATGCAAATTTATCGGTCGCCTTGTTACTACAGCCTCAACTGGGTCGAACTGGCAGGGGAGGGTGAATTCTCTATCTCCCGATAAGTATTCAGCATTATTTAGTAGAAAACGCACAAAATCTAGCAGTCCTATTAGCGTTTTCCATTTCCCGTCAGCGGATGACTTGAGTTACATGTAAGGCATTCCGAATTCTAATCAGCAAGCAGTTTTCAAAGATATCAGTACCGATTTATAAGGGGTGTACTCCATACATGTAACAGGTCATCCGCCGATGGGGGAGGGGGGTTGGGGGGGGGTCTGGCGCCGGCCGGGGAGGGGGCAGTGTGGTGCATTTTGAAAATTTGAAACTAGGTAAAGTAATACTAGGTAAAGTTGTCACCTAAAAAAACTAGGTAAAGTAATACTAGGTAAAGTTCTCAGCTAAGAAACTAGGTAAAGTAATACTAGGTAAAGCCCAGAAAAACTAAGTAATACTATAGTCCATGTCAAAAAAGAGCGGACTGGCGGTTTTTTGCGAATAGCTCTTTATGGGTGCATCGGAGCGCTTTTTGCCTCATAACCAAAGTTGTAGAGTGGCTCGAGCTCGCTACTCTGGTGCAACCTAATCTGCGCAACGCGCCATGGTAATGCTAATCTGCGCAACGGAAAAAAATCAGCTTTTCCTGTAGTTGGGTTGAACGCGAGTTTTTCAGTGAATTATAATCTACAGACCTCGGGGATTTCAAAAATGTATTCATATTTCTTCTAGGTGGAACGGTTCCAGAGTTCTACACCATCAAAGTTGGCCGAAAATGCTAAAAATGGCCATTTTTGGCGATTTTCAGATTTCTGTGGGGGATTGGAATAACTCTGGACCAACTCAGCCGATCAGGCTGAAATTCACATATATGGTGTAGAATTTAGTTTTACGTCGATTGAGACACATAAGAACCCTGAAAAATTGACCCTGATACCGTAATCCCGATATTTTCAACTTTAGGTCATTTGATTTTTTCTCTGGTTGCCTGTAGTAGTTTAAGCCCTCCACTGTGGTTAAAAATGTACTTTACAGTGTTTTGAATCGATTTCAGTCCATTCTGAAGCCATTCGGATACTGTAGTGTGTGGTCCTGGCACGAAAATAACTTTTTGTCAATTTACATTGTTCCTGCGGCAAAGAAATGACCCATAGAGTAGGCACTAAGGGTTTTCATGGTCAGGGAATCTATTGCTGACATAACTATAATCACTGGGATACTGTATTTTGAGGTCCCGACACGAAAAATGCTATTTTGCGTTTATGCATGCCTGGTGCAAGGAAACGCTCTATAGAGTAGGCAATAAAGGTTTTCAGGGGTGGGGAATCTATTTCTGACATAACCGTCATTGCTGGGTTACTGTATTTTGTGGTCCCGACGAGAAAATTGTTATTTTTTGCAATTTAGGTGTTCCTGTTGCAGGAAAAAGCTAAATAAAGTAGGTAATCAAACTTATGAGTTTGTACATTCGTTCCAGGACCACAATATACGGTAATCCAGCAACATTCGCTATGCCCTGAATGAATTCGCTGATGCTGACAACCTTTAGTGCTGGTCAATTCATCGTTTCCTTGCAACAGAAACACCCAAATAGCAAAATATAACCATTTTCTCGTCGGGACCTCAAAATACAGTAACCCAGCAATGACGGTTATGTCAGAAATAGATTCCCCACCCCTGAAAACCTTTATTGCCTACTCTATAGAGCGTTTCCTTGCACCAGGCATGCATAAACGCAAAATAGCATTTTTCGTGTCGGGACCTCAAAATACAGTATCCCAGTGATTATAGTTATGTCAGCAATAGATTCCCTGACCATGAAAACCCTTAGTGCCTACTCTATGGGTCATTTCTTTGCCGCAGGAACAATGTAAATTGACAAAAAGTTATTTTCGTGCCAGGACCACACACTACAGTATCCGAATGGCTTCAGAATGGACTGAAATCGATTCAAAACAATGTAAAGTACATTTTTAACCACAGCGGAGAGCTTAAACTACTACATGCAACCAGAGAAAAAATCAAATGGCCTAAAGTTGAAAAAATCGGGATTATGGTATCAGGGTCATTTTTTCAGGCTTCTTATGTGTCACAATCGACGTAAAACTAAATTTTACACCATAATTGCGAATTTCAGCCTGATCGGCTGAGTTGGTCCAGAGTTATTCCAATCCCCCCCCCAGAAATCTGAAAATCGCCAAAAATGGCCATTTTTAGCATTTTCGGCCAACTTTGATGGTGTATAGCTATGGAACCGTTCCACCTAGAAGAAATATGAATACATTTTTGAAATCCCCGAGGTCTGTAGATTATAATTCACTGAAAAACTCGCGTTCATCCCAACTACAGGAAAAGCTGATTTTTTTCCGTTGCGCAGATTAGCATTACCATGGCGCGTTGCGCAGATTAGGTTGCACCAGAGTAGCGAGCTCGAGCCACTCTACAACTTTTGTTATGAGGCAAAAAGCGCTCCGATGCACCCATAAGGAGTTATTCGCAAAAAACCGCCAGTCCGCTTTTTTGACATGGACTTCAGGTAAACCTAAAACGCTCGAAATCAAGTCAAAATATTATTTTTCGTTCAACAGAGCAATGATGAAGTTAGTGGAGTTTAAAATTTGACACATTTCACCTAAATATTTGTATTTTATTGATCAAATAAGTCAGAAATTCATTCTTTGGGCCACTGTAATTGTGGGAAAGCCGGAAATTTGAAGGCTTGCTGACTGAAAAAGCCACGTAAAACTGAAAATATCAAACTAGGTAAACTTGTTTTACCTAGAAGTACCTAGTTATGTGGATTTAAATCTAGGTAAAGTAAAACTAGGTAAAATAGAGTAAACCCTTATCTAGGTAAAGTAAATCTAGGTACTTTTCCCGAATATTAACTAGGTAATACTAGGTACATGTATACCTAGTTACCTAGTTACCTAGATAAAAAGTGCACCACACTGGGAGGGGGGGTCTGAGCCAAAATTTTGGGGGAGGGGGGGTGGGCACTAAAAACGCTCAAAAATCGAAAAAATCGCAATTTTTTAGCTAAAAATTGCCAAAAATCGCTAATTTGGGCTGAAGTACAGCTAAAAAGTGCTGTTTTGCAGGCGATTTTGGCAATTTTTGTGTCTGAAATTGTAAAAAAATTGCAAAAATTTGCTTGAAAATTTACTTGCCAGAAAAATCGGAGGGGGGGTCGGTGAAATCTTCTCGGGGGGGGGGGTCCCATCTGGGGGGTCTGGCCTAAGTCGGGTGGGGAGCAGACCCCCAGACCCCCTGTTACATGTATGGTGTACTCTGTACTTTATTATATTAGGTTGGTTAGCGTTTTTGCGCCATAAAACCGGGTACTTATTACCTAAAAAGTCCTCACTGTTCGCTCCACCCACGGGTTACTCAAATGTACAGTACGCTACAATCCGTTATACCATACAGTCATAGATCTACCTATCCGCTCGGGTCGAAATTTGCCGCTCAGACCGGGCCGTCTTCCAAATTTAGCGGCCGTGCCAGGCTCGCTTTTGTATTTTGGTAAAAATATCGGCTGGATTCAAATAAAACAAATTTCGCATATTTTGGGCTTCTTACACTCTTCGTTAATAAAAATCACTTTTTATCTTTACTTCATCCATCCATTATTTTTTAACAAAATAGAAAAGTAGTTGGAAATCGATCAATCTGTCTAAAGATAGTCAATTTAAACTTATCACGAAAAAACAAAACAAAACTTATCACGAAATCGGACAAAGAACATGGAGCATTGAGCGTCCAACTTTCTGCCATACAGTAGATACTCTACACGTAAAACAGCAATGGAGCGGCAAGAAAAACTTACAACAACCACAACAGTCACAACAGGTAGAACAACAGCAAAATGAAGACAAATTTGAGAACACCTTCCAATCTACCTACCTACCTACATACATACATTGTAGAGCCCATTTCTTGGGTTGGGTACCAACTTTCTACAGCGTAATCTGGGCTTAAACAGACCTCCGATTGCTTGCCTGGCACTTGAGCAGTGAATTGAATATGACCTGAGTACCAAAAAGTAGGTCAGACTGACGGTGGAAGTGGTAGATGATGTGCACCAGATTAGCTGTAGAAAGGGCTTCTTTCTTCCACGTACATGTATCTAAACATAAGAAAGCGTCAGTTTTCTATTCCTAATACTGATTTTCACCAAGCTTTTAGCAAGGACAGACTGGGAAAGTCAGCCCTTTTCTGTTACTCTACTGTACATGTAACAGCTCGGCTACAAGTACAACAACTACAAGTAACCGGCCTGAGAAGGGGTCCTGGCTTCGCCCAGGCAGGGGGTCCAAAATTAAAAAAAGCTCCAGACACGCCTGGAAATACGTTTTCTGCACGTTGTATGCAGTAATCGCACTAAAAATAGCTATTCTAAGCTGCCAAATAGCACTCTGGAGCCGAAAACAAGCAAAATAGTAGGGAAAGGGCCTCCAAAACACCGATTTGTCTCAAATATCAGCAGCGGAAGCGCACCAAAGGCTTTCTAGAGAATTTTAAGCTTACAATTAGTAAGTTCTGAGGTTTGTGCCCGTTTCCTCCTTTCCCGCTTCCTCCTTTCCCGGTTCCTCCTTTCCCATTTCCTCTTTTCCCGTTTCCTCCTTTCAGAATCCCGTTTCCTCCTTTTTCAGTTTTTTGCGTTTTAACAAAATTCAGACTGCTTTAAGGTTTTCTATGATGTTAGAAGAGCGCCACGCTTTACTGCTCTGCTAGTATTGCATTTTTATAAGACTCCTTTAATATCTGCTTTCCATGTTGTTTTCGGGCCTATCGGGGCCGGCCGGCGGCCCAACAAAAGGTGCCCAACAAACGGCGATTAGATGGGCAATTAGAAGTGTAATTACAAAGAAGAAAAGAAATGTAAACAAGTGGGCAGTGTCAGTGAGGTCAGTGTGGTGCGTGTATATCCCCTAAGGTTACCCTCCTCTAGCCGTGTCTGTAGACTGTCTGTTGAGTTGTGTCTGTTGCCAACATAAACGTGTCATGCGATTATAGAGCAATTAAATTTCTTATCAAACAAAACGTGGCAAAAGTGCCGTCTATTATCGAGGCTACCGATACTTTAAGATTGAAGCAAACCCGGAACTGGATCGCATCCGGTGGCGTTGCAACACCTCAAATCGTTGCTATGGGAAGCTGTGGTCCGTTACTGCCATGCATACATGGGCCAGGGGTCTGGGGGGTTTTCCCACCCCCAACTTGGGCTCGACCTCCTAAATGTTAGTTATGGGCGGAGCAATGTGTTTTCGAGATTTATTACAGAGAGTATACGGCCGCACAGACAGCTTTCTTACGGCAGGATAAAGCACACACCTATACACGGCACCACATAAAAAGCGGGCCTCAACGCATGGCAATCGGCTGGCGGCCTATCTCACCTATGTCTAAAAACATGATTGATGACTAAGGCAGAGCACTAAGGGTGCCACAGAGCACAGAAGACAGTATTAAACACAAGCATATTGACACATTAACGTTACAGTCTTACACTAAAAGACCCACCCACCCACCTGAAGCAGACTTTTGTTCGTGACCCCACCCACCAAAATCGCCGCGACCCCCCCAAATCGGCAGGTCCACCCTCAAATTTTCGGATTTTCACTACCCCAACCCATTTTTCCGGCCCATGTATGCTGCCGCCAAGTATCGAGTACGTATATTTTTTCGTAATTATTGAACGGAAACGTAAGCAAATATGGTAAAAACCCAGCTGAAACAACTGTAAGGAGCCGCGCAAATATTCGGATAGACTCTGTCCTTAGCCTTAGTCCGATCTGCAAAATTTTTACGAGACGTTTGTTGATTTATGTTGATTTGTTTGTGTCTGTATGTCGTTCGTATGTGTGCTAGTGTGAACTAAAGCCTGGCGCTATTCTACATCATAGAAAACCTTAAAGCAGTCTAAATTTTGCTAAAACGCAAAAAAACTGAAAAAGGAGGAAACGGGACTCCTAAAGGAGGAAACGGGAAGGGAGGAAATGGGAAAGGAGGAAACGGGAAAGGAGGAAACGGGAAAGGAAGAAACGGGAACATGCCAGTTCTGAGCCTGTATTGAATCTGTTAGGCATTTATACAAAAAGGTTTATATACAGCTTAGCACGACGGGAAGTTAAAGAATTTTCCGATATGACCTTCAAGCATTTTATAATGGCAAGCTTGAAAACTGCATTTTATGCCAGTATTATGCTGAAGAAGAAAGATGCCTTTACTGAAATTTGGGACAAATACTTGCGTTTCTTTGAAATTCTTCAATAATTAAGGAAACAGTAAAAGCCATAATCAAACTTCAAGAATCAAGGTAAACTGCTCTACATCACACACATACATGTCAAGGACTCTGACCCAGTTGCTCAGTGCATCCTTTTCTAACCCATATCTGTGTTCTACTAACCATATTCGTAATAATAAAAATTGTTCGAAAAAAAAAAGTTCTGAGCCTGTTTGTGGTGCTGGAGTCTTGCCACTACTGTGCAATGCATCTTATTCTGTTGAAAGGGCCCTCTTTTAGGGGTTGGCGTTTCAAGCTAGGGATTAACTCAGCCAAACGCCTAGTCAAATGTATGCATAGAAATAGGCAGAGATTAACCGAATAGGCAAAAGTTCTTTCAATTCAATACCAATTGAGTCTAATGGAAGAGGGCCAAGGCAACCATAGTTTGGTCAAGTTTGGTACAGAACAGTTTGTCTAAGGGCCACTCTTAGCTGCTCGAGCAAATCGGAACTCGGCCGCTGGTCACTCGGTCGAAGGAAGGCTTCCTGACCTGTCGATTTCTCGAATATTCTCGGTTCTCTATTGTCTGCAATTTTTCTTGTTTCTCTTTGTCTTTCACAAGCTTTCTTCGTTGCTTTGTGCGGCTCCTCGCAAAGGCAGGAGTCGCTGTCTACTTTCTTTCTCTTTCTGTTGGTGACGTCAGCGAGTGCCTGACGAGTTGTTCTTTTCGTTTCCTCGTGTTGGCCATGGCCGAGCGGTAAGCAGTCCTTTTTGGCCATTCGCACAACAAACGGTCTCCTTGTTAACCGGTTGCATCAGAAACCTGAGTTGTAAAAAGCAAAAGTGCTGGTTACTGTATCTACCGCAACTGATTGCACAGACCCCTAAATCTACTTGCTTCTGTATTGGGGCATAATAAGGCAATGAGCCAAAGTAACCTAAAGACTGTTTCAGAGGCAGTCTTGTCAGTTCCCCGAAGCGGAACGCTGATGGGGAGATCGTTGTCAATGTACAGTCGGAGCAGGTAAATACTCCTTGCCTTTTATCAGACTCAACTCTACCGGGGAGGGGTCCAAAGGGGAGACGGGGGATGGCTTTTCAGCTGGGAGTAGCTAAAACGTCTGTTCAAAAAATAAGCCACTGGCGGTTTTTTACGAATCACTTTTTAGAAGGTCTCGGACCAAAGTTGTAGAGCAACTCGAGCTCCGGTCCCCATCCGGGGGGTCTGGCCTAAGTCCGGTGGGAGGGCAGACCCCCACAGACCCCCTGTTACATGTATGCCGGTACCTAGGGTAGTGGTACCATAAGGTACCCCCCGTTCGGGGCCTGTGGTGGTACCATATAAGGCACCGGTACCATACATGGGCCGGAAAAATGGGTTCGGGACAGCCAAAATCCGAAAATTTGGGGGTGGGCGTGCCGGTTTGGAAGGGTCGCGGCGATTTTGGTGGGTGGGGTCAGGAACAAAAGCCGGCTTCAGGTGGGTGGGTGGGGTCCTTTGGGGCGGTCGAGCCCAAGTTGGGAGGTGGACAAACCGCCCCCGGCCCATGTATGACCGGTACCATACAATGTATGGTACCCGTACCTTCGCATTGGTGCCGTTAGCGGTGCCATATATGGTACCACTCTGTTCAGATTTCGTACCATATATGGTACCACCACAGTCGCCGAACGTGGGGGAACCATATATCGTACCGGTACCATATTTGGTGACGGTACCATAACACTACCCTAGGTACCGGTACCATAAAGGGCGTTAAGTGCCTGACTGAAATATTAGAACAGACTACTGGTACTAAGTTGAAGAGAAATAGAGTAGAGTGGTTGCAGCAAGTCGTTTCGGTGTCTCTGGGCGGCAACCCCACGGTTTTCTCCAGACCTCTGCTGCAGATCAGCTACAATGATAAGGAGGAGCGCAGGAACACCTCCGTTCTCCAATTTCTCTCGCAGGAAGACGCCATGCAAGTGAGTTGGTGTTTTAACCAGTTTCTACAATTCTTCTCCTCTATTAGTCTTACAGGCACTTACATGTATTTTGCGAGAAACTCTACTTTCCTATAAGGTCGTCAATCAAGTTTTTTGGGGATCCGGCTGGTAACCAAATATGTTAAAACAGATGTCATTTTGGCCAATTTTTCTATCTCTTCAGTCTCTCAGGAGACTGTCTGTCAGAGATAAAAAATGGCCAAAAGTCACTGCCGACCCAACTTTGAGGGGTGTAGCTCCTGTTCTAGCTAGGGGAGGGGGTAGTTGATGTTCGAACATGCACCGTTGGTGTTCGTCTGAGAGCTATTTTGAAATATTCGGATACCAGCCGGATCCGCATAAAACTTGCTTAACGTTTCAAAGTTGACTTTCTCGCAAAATTGTAGTCAACTCTAATCATACATACAACAGTAGAGTAGGCTAACAGATCTTTCAGAGACGTAATTCCTGGGCCAATTTTCTTAGATTTATTTCTGGCACGAAGAAACACATAAAATCGATTTTGAGCCTATATCCAAGTCCAGATTAGGATTATTTAGCGCATAAATTTTAACTACAGCGTATTTTAGTAGTCTACGAATAAAGCCCCTAACCCGTCTCTGTTCGGCACATCACCTGTGGTATGTACTGTATGTCTGTACACATACACTGTACGTATTATTACAGTGCCATATTGGTGGTACGCCCTAACTAGACCCGGCCCGGCTGTAGCCTCTTTACCGTTTATGTTCCTACGTAAATAGTATTTGAAAATAAATTTAGAACCAAACCCCATCTCCCAATTGGCGGACGAGCTGTTATGCCAGTTTCTGTGTCCGTTTTACTGTTCGGCCGTACTGGAGTTCATAGAGTAAGGCAGATTTGTTTTAGACGCAGGACATTCTAACACGAGCTGCACAAGGCAGTTTCATGCGAAAAGAAGAGTAAGTGTTTTCTCTCTTTACCTACACAACCTCACATGGGCTTACCCCTTGCTACCTCATACTCACACCCTTTCGGTCGCGGCCGCATTTTTGCATTATTTGACTTCTCATTTTGTAACAATTTGGCGTGTAGAAAAATCAGCCATTTTATATAACTGTACAATGTATGTACTTAACTGCAGGAAAGCCGTTTACTGTCACCGCTAACATGGCCTTACCCCTTGATGCCTCACATATGATGCCTTACCCCTTGATGCCCCTTGGTCCTTCTTACCTCTCCTTGGCGGTTACCCCCTTTCTCGCTCATACACCCTCACCGGCTACCCCACCCCACAGGCACTCATACCCTTTGCCCGCTACCCCTCGGTCACCCATGCCCCTTTGCCAGCTACCGTTGGTCGATTTTATCATATCGCCGGCAATCCAGCTCTGTCACTTATTTATACCTCTCGCCGACTTCCCCGGTCCCTGATGCCCTCCTCACTGCCTCAAATGGCAACCGTTTTAGCATGGCCTTCCGTCCAGCAGTGACAGTAGTGAGGTCGGTCTACGACCTGTCGGTTCTCAAGCAAGACGTTCTGTTGCCGGACACCGAGCTGGTGTTCGGGGACATCGGATTCGTCAAAACACGCGTGCAAGTGCGGTACAAAGAGAGAGGCACCTCTGCCCATCTACGTACCGGCTTTCCCACCGTGGAGATCCCGGACAAACACATCACCCAGTTCCAGTTGCAGAGACTTCTGGCCGTCAGTCACCCGCACAAGGCGGGTGCACTTCTCTTCGTCACTGTCACAGAGGATCAGTTGGGTCAGGTAATTACAGTAAATGCATTTTCTCTCTCCCCATAATACAGTCAGGCACACGTCCTTTATGGTACCGGTACCTAGACTCTAGAGTAGTGGTACCGGTACCATTGAGAAGGTAGAGGTACCATTGGTACCACCACAGGCCTCGAACGTGGGGGTAACATATATAGTACCCTAGGTACCGGTACCATATGGTACCGGCACCTTTTATGATGTCGGTGGTACCATAAACGGCGTAAATGCCTGACTGTAATAAGGGGTTCTACTGATTTCCTGATTATGTAATGATTTGGCTAGCCCCAAAATTTCAACTTTTTGGAGCAATTTTTACGTTCTACTCATAAAAGAATTTGGTCAAGTACTGTTACACCCTTAAAAACTCCTCATCATAGATGTGACAGGGGGTCTGGCCCAACCCGACTTAGGCCAGATCCCGGGGACGCCCTGTGCGATTTTTTTTACAATTTCAGACACAAAAATTGCCTGTAAAACAGCACTTTTAGCTGTATTTGAGCCCAATTAGCAATTTTTGACGATTTTTTTCGCCGAAAAATTACGATTTTTGACCGTTCCATAGATTTGGGCTCAGATTCCGGACGGCGTCGGACCCCCCAACCCCTTCCCCCTTCGGTGGATGACCTGTTACAGGTATGGTCTGCAATACAAAAAAAATTGCAAAAATTTGGTGAAAAAGTTAGTTGCCGGAAAATCGGATGGGTCCCGATCGGGGGTCTGACCTAAGACTGGTGGGGTCAGATCCCGGGACCCCCTATTACGTGTATAGAACTCCAAATAAGGTGTCACCACTCATAGATATTGGTCACTCTTGCCAGTTGGCATTTGAAAAGTTGGAAAGCCCTGCCTTATACGGTAGCTGCCCGCTTAAATCTAACGTTCACCTAAAAGTGAAATTGCAAAAATCAGATATTGGCGTCGAACGAACCGAGCGGGATATGGCGAACCCCCTACCCATACATGTACTAGGGGGCTTTGGGGGTTACCCCCTGCTGGAAAACCCCTACTCCACTGCCCCAGGTCAGCCGGAAGCTGTTACATGTACGTATGCCATTTGGCAATTTTTGCAGGCCCCATTTAGGGTTCCCAATCTACTGGCTTGCGAATAGGAAAGAGTGGCTGTACTGTTAGATAGAGTGTGTGTTGTAGCTAGAGAGACTGCCCAGGACCACTCAGCCCGGTCCCGCTTCGGGTGGGGCCGCGGCCTCCAGTTCCCCTGAAAGACAGACATCGACCTCCGCAGAATCGCCGAAGCGACAGCGGCAGAAAACTCGGTCAGTTGTGACTGTAGGATCGGTCATAAATCTACACCTGTCTTTTTAGAACTCGGCCGCCCAACCCTGCCACAGACAAAGACTTTCGGGTTAGAGCTCTGGAATTGCAATTAAGCCAGGTGCAGAAGGAGCGCGATGCATACAGGACTCAGGTAGCTGTTGACTCTTGGACACTCAGACACTAATGGGTTTGCTACAGCACTTGAGAATTGTGCCCTTTGCACTGTCTGTGGGGTGAATAATCTCAAAAAGCTGCAAAACGCTTTTAAATGCGTTCTTAGTAAATTTTAAGTAGTAATAATCAGGCTAAAAATCGCTGTTTTAAGCTGCCAAATAGGTTTAAGAGCTAAAAAAACAAGAAAAAGATGCCAGAAAAGGCTTCAAAAAACATCGATTTCTCTTAAATATTATCAGCGGAAAATTCGGTTGCCAAAGGCCACGTAAGTGGATTTCAATTAAAACAACTAAAAATTAGTGATTTCACTGAACCGGTTTGTCAGTACTGAAACAGCTACATGGTACGTAGTAGTTGTATTATGGAGTTGGCGGTGAGGTCTACCCAAACCCCTAGTCCACGTACAGGTATGCCGACTGAGGATAGAATGTTTAGACGGAACAGTTGCTGGCACGCGTTGCCGCACTGGAAAAACAGACGAAAGAGCGAGCGTCGCCGCCTAAGGAAGACCGAGGCGTGCAGATCAGTCCGCCGGTAAGAAAGGAACAGCCATTGCCCACCCGGCCACCAGCCTCACTTCAAGTCTACCGCTTAATAGGTTGAGGAGTAACAAAAAACTTTTAAAAATAGCTGGTTGCCGGGTGAGGGAATTGGCCGAGAATAAGTAACTCTTTTGACAACAAAAACACCTTAGTCTAAAAGATCTAACTAAAATACTTACTGTAGCATGTTGTGCAGAGAAAGTTTTAGCCGCCACAGTCGCCAGCTGCCATGCAAGAAGAGGAGGTTGCTCCCGAACCAGCCATGGTAAGTCTCTTATTGCCTCGTTCCAACTCCATCTTGCTTTGGTGGCTTTGGACTGCAATGCAGAAGACGCTGCTACATACATTGTATTGTACATAGCTCAAACCTGGCGCACCGAGTACGGTATCGGTACATTTATGGTGCCCCTAGCGTAGGTGCGGTGTCATATACAAATGTACATGTAACAGGTCGTCCACCCGCCTACAGGGGAGGGGCTGGGGTCCGAATTCTGGCGGAGTGGCGGGGGTAACACTCAAAAATGCCAAAAAGGAAAATTTGGGGTTAAAAATTGTAAATTTCGGGTCAAATACAACTAAAAACTACTGTTTTACAGGCGATTTTAGCATTTTTAGTGAAATTCAAGAGAAAATTGAAGTCTGTAAAAATTTTCTGAAAAAAATTACTTGCCAGGAAATCGGAAAATGGTCTCAGGGGAGGGGGGGCGACCGCGCGATCTGGCTTATCTGCGTGCGGGGCAGACTCCGGACCCCCTGTTGCATGTATGGCCAAATGTTACCGGCATATAGGAAGCGAAGTGTTGAAAAACGTTGGTCTTTCGGCTTAAAAGTGGCCGAGAAGCGCCGATTTTGTGTCAGAGAGCTGAATAGAAAGTAAGGTGACAGGCTGTGTGTAGTGTAGTTGGTCTGTGTTCACAGCTGAATGAAATCGGTCTCGAGGAGGAGGACGAAGAAGTAGAAGAGGAGGAGGAGGTGCAGCCTCCCGCGCCAGAGCCAATCATGGAGCAGCAGCCTCCCCCTGTAGAAGTGGCCATGCAAGAAGAAGGGGTTGAGCAACAACCAATCGCCCCGGAATGCAAGTATGATTTGGCTGATAGTATTCTATGTACTGTACTGTACCGACGATTTCCTGCCTGAAATGTTTGGGCCAACCTTTACACTCCAACATTGCTAAAATTGCGTGTAAACAGCGATTTTTAACTGTATTTAGCGCATTTTGCCCAAAACAACTACAGGGTGTCCCAAAAAAAATGACAACATTTCTTTTTGCTGCCATTTTCGCAAATTTTTACCAAATTGTCTGAAGTTTGAAACATAGGTGCCAAAAAAGTGGGAATTTTATGTGTTAAAGTTTGGTGCATCAGAAGTGACCCAATCCTGAGAAATTCAACAATATATAAAATTGAGAAATTTCAATTAAATGTAGAAACAGCATCAAAAATCGAAACTTTTCTTTTTGCTGTATCTTCTTTAATTTTCGTCGGAATTGGATGAAATTTTATATGTATGCGCAGAATAACGGGTTGATTTGTAGATCAAAAGTTGGCGCATGAACCCAGCCCAGCTCTTGACATAAAAAATCCCGATCACAATACAACGACAACATTGATTTTCGCGGCCCTTAGCTGTAATGAAGCTCCTGTAAGCGTAATTCAGTCTGTCACCCCAAACATGCTAAGAAATGTTTATGATGCTTATGGAAAACGGTTGCAGCAGTGTATTAACTCAAACGGAGATCATCTGGATGGTGTTCTTATTCCTTAGTTCTCAGAGTTTGCACATTCATTTTGCTGCAGTAAAAACGCTGATTTTCTTTAGTTTCCAAGTACTAGCGATATGGACTAATTAATGCCAGAACTTTTGACCTACAAAATATCTGCGCATACTATATTCAAAATTTTATCCAAATCCGACGAAAATTAAAGAAGATACAGCAGAAAGTAGGGATGGCCAAAGCACGTGCGCGCGGCGCGGAATAGAAAATAAAAAATCACAGCCAAAAAGTGGTCCAAAACGGTTTTTGCAACTTTAAGCGCAAATGCTTTTTTGTGTTCCGTTATTGATAGGGGGATGTGATGTATTTATATGAAACAGAGTGTGAGCTATCGAATAAGATGCATTTTGAATCATAATTCGGTCGTTAAAGGGCATTTTCCTCTCGAAAACTGAATTCGTCGTTTTTCAATGGCCATTTTCTGCTAAAAGGAGAGTTGATTCAAATTTTGTTCAACCGGATTTAAAATCAGCGCAACTCGTTACCTATATATCACCGCTTTTTTTCTTTCCGCACTTCGGCATGGTCCCCACAAATTTGATTCTTTCTTAACTACTGAAAATGGGCATTTTCGTGGATTTTTTTCATGTTCCTCGTTCTTGTGAAAAAACGACGAATTTGGCGCAAGATGTTCAATCGGTTCCGTGTACAGTAGACCGCAGGCTTTCGAATGATATAAGAATTTGCTCTCTGCTCTTTGCCGTTAACCCCACAAACGGTGTTGAAGTTTCTGCAACCCTTAATTTTTGCCATTTCTGGCTTTTTATTGTTCCCAACACTTGCAATCATACTTTTTCGCGTTAATTTAGCT
>JASANB010007707.1:0-66783 GCA_030248155.1 Sabatieria punctata | reverse complement strand
CAGATGAAGCAGAGGGAAATGCGGGAACAGAGGATGTTGGCACGGGTCAGGCTGGAAAGATTCAGGTTGGATGAGCTGCTCCAAGAGGTCAACCACACCTGGAGCCTGCCGGTGATTCCAGAGCCGACAGAAATCCGGGTAAAAACGACGGTAGGGGTGAAAAAATGTCCACCCCACTAAAACTGGGGAATTTCAAAAACGTGATCGAAAATCCCAGTGTTAAGAAATCTGTACCTTCTGGAAACAAAGCGCTGAATCCGTTGTCAGTCACAGATTGTAGCAGGAAGTTCGACAAATGAATGAACCTGACATTAGAACTCGGTTTCATACAATAGAAGCCTTCCCCAACGTGTTTTTCGAAAATCAAAAAACCTTCAGAATCATCATTTTAACCGGTTTTTCGAAGAAAAGTCACATATTGCCATGTTATTTTAAAATTCTCCCGTTTGAGCGCCCTCTGAGCTATAGGGCCACTCAGTCAGTATGTTATGCCCAATGACAATACCAATCGTCCCAGCCTGTTTCAGACCATACTCTTTGAACTGCCGAAAACATTAGAATCCCTGATTCTTACTTTGGGTCATAAATCAGGACGGGTCAGAATTTTGGCACAAAACTTGCGCAGTATCTACCCAGTCATCTTGTTAATTAATCCTGAGAATTCGAAGCAAATCGATGAAGAATTGACCAAGAACGAATTGTTTGCGCAGAGTTCGCAAAAGGGGTAGAAATTTTTGCCCCTACTGCGTTTAGTTTTTATATATTTATATGATTCATGGTTCAAACATTCTGTTGCAGGAGGAGCCTCTGCTGGGTCAGCGAGAGATGGTGGACATTCCGCCACTGCCGCATATCATCACTGTGCGGGACCCGAGGGCGTGGCGATTCGATCGGAGAGAGACGTGGCTGGAGCGGGACGATCAGCTGGACAAGGCGCACCGAGAATACCTGCGCCGCCACCCTCCCACCTATGATCCGAACAGAGTGCAATTCGATGTGATTGGGGATGAAGAAGAAGAGCAAGTGTAAACGGCTGAGATGCAGAGGCAGCACACACAATGCCAATTAGGCCTTTCTGTTAACTTCGATTTGTTTGTTTTACCACTCTGGCTGTTTGTCCGACAAGTCAAGTGTTCTATCAAGATGCAAATTTATCTATTGTTCACTGCTTTTTTCTTGAAAGGCTGCCGCAGTCATAATAACTTGTGTATTATTGGTAATGTAAGTTGTAATAGTATTTAGCTGCCAGTTGGTCAAGAGTCAGTAGAGACAAAAGTAGCCTTGGTCTCAGACCGGGTCACTGTTCTCTACCGTACTCGGCTGTGGCAACAAATGAAATAAAACTTTCACTCTCACATCTTGCTTGGTCTTTCCTGCTATTTGATGGCATGGCAACTTTGCTATACTTACAGTTTGTTACTCATTCTATTGTTTATGCTGTAAGCAGACTATTAACGTTATAACAGTCAACTAAGCTGTCATGGACATCGAAGGTGTTCCATCAAACTGTAAACTGGTAGGAATGCTTGGTACAGGTGACAGTGAGTCGGAGGATGATATCCCGAGCACTAGCAAAGGCTTCTGGAAAAGACCTTCACGCCGACTCCACACAACGTCCACTGAGAAACGATCGCATTGGAGAGGCGACATGCGTGATTGGAAACAAACAGAAATTAGCGCAAAATTCGAAGTAAAACGTCAGTCTGTGTTTTGCGCAATTCCGGCCTGAATTGTTTAGGCGTTGTTTGGCCGAGTAGTGGGCCAGTTGCGCAGACTGTGTATATTAGAGGATGGAAAGGACGCAATGCGTCACCAAGAATACATAGAAGAGTTTGTGAGGGTTGTCCGGCAAAGTGGAATGGTCGGATTCGACACTGAAAGAGGAGGCCCTAATGACAAGGAAAAAGGTGGCTTGGTCATGATTCAACTGTCCAACGTAGTGGGGGCAACACTGGTGATTAGACCAACACTATGCAAGGTTTGTGGCCGTTGAACAAATCCCTACAGGGCACTACTTTTGGTTACCTACTTAAGGTGCCTGACCTCATTGGTCAGGTGTTGAGGGATGCTGTTATAATCAAAACGGGGCAGGATTTG
Source organism: Sabatieria punctata (assembly GCA_030248155.1). Lineage (NCBI taxonomy): Eukaryota > Metazoa > Nematoda > Chromadorea > Araeolaimida > Comesomatidae > Sabatieria > Sabatieria punctata. The sequence goes on along the minus strand of JASANB010007707.1, from coordinate 64,686 downwards.
GAAGATGATTTGGAAGCAATGCTGAATCCAAAATACAGCAACATTGTTCCAATTCAAGTGGCGGGTAATCGAAAATACAGTATATTGTAGATAACCGATCCATACGTACATGTAACAGGTCATCCGCCAAAGGGGGTGGCGGTTGGGGGTTCTGGCGCCGGCCGGAGGGATCTGCACCGGTAGAAACAAACAATTTTTCCGTTCAGCTCACCTGAACGGAAAATTTCGAACAACCATTGCGAGCCAACAAGCTGACATTTTTTCCTGCAATTTTGTCAGTCACTACAGTTTCTACAAAAGAAACTCTAGACAAATTTACAGAACAAACAGACAATGATTGAGGTTACAGAAGCGTTTCAAAATTTTCCATTCAGGTGAGCTGAACGGAAGCATTGTTTGCTTCTACCGGGGCTGAGCCCAAAATCTAGCGTGGGTGGTTGGCCAATAAAAACGCTCAATAATGTCAATAATTGCTATTTTTTCTTAAAAAATCGTCAATAATCGCAAATTTGGGCTCAAATCCAGCTAAAAAGTGCTGTTTTACAGGTGATTTTGGTAATTTTTGTGTCTAAAAGGGGGGTCGCAAAAATCGTCTTGGGGGCATCCGAGGGGGGTTTGGCCTAAGTCTGGTAGGGGACAGACCCCCGGACCCCCTGTTACATGTATGAACTCATCGCTTATTTGCCTTCACTAAAAAGGTTCAATTTATTCTTAGTCAGTTCTTTCTCGATTTGGCTTGAATTTTCAGGATTTGTTAATAACTGGCTATATATTACGCACGTTTGGTGCATGTAATATTTATTCAAGCTTGTTTTAGAGCTGTAGTCTTTGAATTCCCCAAAAATAGAATTTCTGTAGAGCACCAAAATTCTTCTTTTGTTGGGTCATAAAAGCAGTAGAAGTTCAAATTTTCCACCAAACTTGCACAAGCCTAGCCAGTTGCATTGTTCATTTTTTGCGGAAATCTTGAGCCAAATCGATTGAAGACCAAAAATGCGATGCGCTAGTTTAATTCCGGGTTTTTGAAATCGGGTTTCATATACGTATACGCATTCCAATTACAAATATGTATTAGTTTGCGTGTACGCATTGCAAAAACCACTGCGTTTTTTGCGCATTGCGTATGCGTAATGCGTAATCTCAGAACAATCAGAAATTTCAGAAAACCAAAAAGGCGCTGGACTATTGTCTATCTATTCTCTATGTTATTAAATTGTCAGAAAACATTTTGCGTTTGTCTCCAGGTTATCTTGAAGTGACGGCTTTGCTGCGCCAAAATGCCACTCCACCAGACTGTTCGAGACCTGCTCAAAGCTGGTGGGGTCTGAAGGCAATCGGAAAGAAGATGGGATTCCACTCCAAAGTCCAATACACGGACCTCATGTTTAAGAACTGGGATGGACTTGTGGATAGGATGGATTTGACCGATGAAGCCATAAGTTATGCTGCACATGATAGCCAGGCAATTGTTTCACTAAAGTTAGCTGCCCTGCCAGGAGAATAAAGCTGCGCTGTTTAAGGTTTGCTTGGATGCTTGCATGATGGCTCTTTTTGCTCATACAGGAGTCAGTGATTTCGGGTAAACTCTGTTACTTTGGATGTTCTAACGTTGTCGAAGATTAAATTTTTAGACTCTGGCAGGCTGATATGGTTAGTGGTTTCACGTTCGGATGGCGTCAGGTGCTTCATGTTGAAACTAAAGGAGGTTACTTAGCCTTACTTACTTTTTATCTCCCATCCATAGTTGATAGATAATTTTGTAGTGGAAGCCAGAGTTGACGTGGCGGCCAAGATAGCAGCCAGGCAAGATTCAACTGCAGTAGTGACTGTGGAACAAAAGATGGCGGGGCGCAAATCAGAAACGCCAGGCTACCACATGTCGCGCTCAGCTCATTATAAGCTGGACCGGCAGGACACACGAGGCTTAATATACACGCTGAGCAGTAGAGCAAAGGAACTTAAAAAATTCGCCACACAGCATGGACCTTTGTTCCGTAATTGTTGAATACAAATGAAACTGTATAAAGGTTTGTAATTTTACAGACACATATGAGCTGTTCATTGTCAGAGAGGTGGTTGATTTAATAACAAGAGAATTGGATGGCTTTGAGTTTGACCAGATGGGTGAGACTAGATTGAAGACTGTGAACAAAGTGCTTCCACCGGAAAAGCTTGAGGAACTTAAAGGAGAGGCTGGAAAGATCGACTATTCAGCCAAGTCGTGCATGGAGAATGCATTCAATAAGGTTGAAGCAAAGTATACACTTTTTATCAATTGCTTATGCTTATATAATCGTGATAACGTCTCATATAGGCTGAAAAAATGGTACGATTTGTCACGATATGGAGGCCAATCCCCTGTCAACATCAGGATTACAGTTAACACCGATTTTATGGGGAAAAAACAAAAAGGCTGTGTTAGTGTGATTTTGCGGCTATTTGATATCCAGCTGGAGTCAGTAGGTTAGTGCCCAATTAAAGTAAGTATAAAAAACCATGGCAATTGCCATTTAGAGGTGACAGACTTTGCGAAGAAGGAAGTGTGTGAGACTCTGACCATGTTTCTGAAACATGCAGTCTGTAGCCGAATTCGGCTGGAACTGATGGCCGCGCTGACCACATTTGATATTGAAGACTCGCGGTCAGAGAGATAGATGGGGCCATGAGATAGTTCTGAAGCAGAGTCCTTACGACCGTTAGGGACCGGCAACGGCGGCCAATTTTGCGCCGCTCCGCGTGCCTAATTTTCTTCGCACGTTTTCACCACACTGGTGTCGCGGGGATCAAAATCATGTTTTTTTAAAAAATGCGGCTAGAAAAGCGCGTTCTTTTTTTATGATTTTTTGTTTTGATTATTTTAACATGACTATTCACCCAAATCACCTTGCTATACGCTAAGCTGCGGTTGTTTTCGGCTAAAATAAGCGGAAAAACAGCGTCAGTGTAAAAAAAAGTTTATGATCTCAAAAGGTGCGCCCGACGGTATTAAAGAGGCATTGATCATCTTTCGTTTGAGTCATTTTTTTCGGCATCGATGCAGCCAAAGATCCCGGAAATCAGATTGAAATTTTACATGGTTAAGCATAGGCAGAATCGGTATTTTTTCAGAAAACGAAAGTTTGCTCTTAAACAAAGAACAAATAAAAAAGGTGCGCCCGCTTAAATTTTAGTTTAGGTGTTGCTCTTACTAAAATCACTCAGATTTGGCGTCCTAGGTTCGTAAAAGATCCCGGAAATTGGGTTAAAGTTGATGAGGTCGTTAAAATTAGAGGGTATCGAATACGAACGTATTGGGGATCCTGAGCAGCCCAAAGCCAATGGTTTATATTTTGCTTCTTGACAATCCTTTAGTAGTTTTGCGTCTCTGCTAATCAATATAAGGTGAATCCTGCTCAGGCTTAACGTGTGTAGTCAATAAATATGGTACAAAACCGGAAAAACCTGTAATCGCTTATTCGAGTTAACTTCATATAATTCGTTTTCATTTATATGTCAGTGGAATTCCTTCAAATTTTCAGCGTTTATTCAGTAAGTAAGTTTATTCCCAGACATACACATGTACAGTAGCATAGAAGTACAAAGTGACGATAAGAGCGATATGAGTCAAGGAAAAGGCATTGAGTTAGCCATATAATAGCTATTTTATAACCCAAGCCTATCTATTAGTAAAACACGAAAGATCTAAGCGATTGACTGCCTCTTTAAAGATTTTAACGGATCGGGAATGGACCACATTATCAGGTAAACTGTTCCATATCGGGACAACTCTAGAAGCAAAAGAAAAATGTCTTGTGTTAGACCGTGCTCGTTGAACAGATAGTTGTAAAGAGTGGCTACGAGTTACAGTTTGGGGTGCTATAGAGAAAAACTCTTCATATGACATAATCAACTATGCCATGAAGCAGTTTATAGACAAATACAAGATCGGCTTGTATTCTCCTGATGTCCAAATACTGTAAGCCCGTAGCTATTAGACGAATTTCATAAGGGAGAGAACCAAGCCCAGGTATCTTAGAAGTAAAGAAACGCTGCACAGATTCAATTTTCTGAATATCTCTTGTCAAATGAGGGGACCAAACTTGGGTACCGTATTCTAATCTAGGACGTACGTAAGTTTTGAACATTTTAATGAGAAAATCAGGATCCTTTAGTTCAAAGCACGATAAAATAAGATTGCCCATAACGCGAGCCCTATTAGTAACGTAATTGCAGTGGGCTGTAAATTTTAGGTCGGGAGTAATCAAAACCCCCAGATCCCGAACACATTCAGAAGTAGGAATGATTGTGCCATCAACTGTGTATTCGAACATTGAGTTGAGTCGGGGATACAGATGTAGGACTGAAGATTTATGCAATGCAATATTCAATTGCATAGTCTTAGCCCAATTGAACACCGCGTTTAAATCATCTGAAAGTACATTATTGCCAGTTAGTGTAGGGACGGAAAAATAAATTTTGGAGTCATCAGCAAACAGTTTGATTTTGCTGTGCTTTAGTACTTCAGGAAGATCGTTAATATATATGAGAAATAGGACTGGGCCCAAGACAGAGCCCTGAGGCACACCTGATTGGACTGGAATCCAATCAGAGCTGTATCCATTGATACAGACCCTTTGGGCACGGTTATTGAGAAAGGCACTGAGCCATTTCAATAACTGGCCACAAATGCCATAAGCTTTCAACTTTTGTAGCAATTTCGGATGACTTACAGTATCAAATGCTTTAGCAATATCAAGATAGATGACGTCAACCGGTATCCGCTGGTCCACAGCAGTGTTGTGCCGGTTGAATTTAGTTAGTTATTTACTAAGTAAAAACATTAGTTAGTTAGTTAGTTACTAACTTTTACTAACTAAACTCAGATTTCGCTTAACTAAACTCAACTCAAACTAAACTCATTTTCAGGAAATTACTAAGTAAAAAATCGAGTTACTTAGTTATGAGTTTAGTAACATTCAGTTTAGTTAAAGTGTTAAAGATAGACGCTTTAGCCATAGATATCTATTTTGGAGTCTAAATTCTCAAAATTTCTGGGGTCTCATTCAGGTTCTATTCGATTCTGGGGTCTCTCACAAAGAGGGCACGAGGTCTCACTGGTGGTAAACGCCAATGCTTGTGCGAAGAAAAGAGAATACTTCTTGGCATTCGCAATGGTTTTTGTACACTGCATGCATACCATACATGTAACAGGTCATCCGCCGATGGGGGGAGCGGGGGTTGTGGGGGTCTGGCGCCGGCCGGGGGGGGTCTGAGCCAAAATTTTGGGGGAGGGGGGTTGGCACTAAAAACGCTCAAAAATCGAAAAAAATCGCAATTTTTTGACTAAAAATTGCCAAAAATCGCTAATTTGGGCTGAAATACAGCTAAAAAGTGCTGTTTTGCAGGCGATTTTGGCAATTTTTCTGTGTGAAAGTGTAAAAAATTGCAAAAATTTGCTCGAAAATTTACTTGCCAGAAAAATCGGAGGGGGGGGGTCGGTGAAATCGTCTCGGGGGGGGGGGGGTCCCCATCCGGGGGGGTCTGGCCTAAGTCGGGTGGGGGGCAGACCCCCCCAGACTCCCCTGTTACATGTATGCTGCATACATACGTTCCTATGTACAGGCCATCCGCCAAAGGGGGTTGTGAGGTTTGAGTCCGGTCACGGGGGATTGAGCCAAAATCGCGGAGGATTGAGCACTAAAAATCGCAAAAAATTGCTAATACGGCCCAGACACAGACTGGGCCGAAAGCAACTAATTTACAAGCAATATTAGCAATTTTCTGCCTATAGTTGAAAAAAATTGGCCCGAAAATTGCGCTTTCAGAAAATCGGAGGGGAAGTCCTCCGGAGGATCCGATCTGGAGGTTGGCTTTTGCTGGGGTGGGGCAATCTTCTAAATGTCCGCTTTACTGTACGTACATGCACGACTGTATGACAGTCAGGCACTTAACGCCGTTTATGGTGCCGACACCATATAAGGTGCTGGTACCATACAGTGTATATGGTACCGGTACCTTATATAGTACCACCACAGACCCCGAACGTGGGGGTATCATGGTACCACTACCTACATGTACGTACGGTACCGGCACCTTTAAGGTACCGAGACCTTATATGGTGTCGGTACCATATATGGTACCATAAACGGCGTTAAGTACCTGACTGTATGAAGTCAGTCTATCTCCACCCTCTTTCCCAATCCAATGAATTGGAAAACAGAACCCCTAAAATTAGATAAACCATAAGGTGAATAAACATTTGTTTTGTCCACATATTTCAATATTTTCATTGTTCCTGTCCTGATATGCAGCTTTTTGACAAACTAACGGTCATATTTCAAAATTTTTATGAAAATAATGAGACATACTGTTAATTTGTGAATATTATGAACCTAATGAGGTCTACAGAGCTAAAATAAATCGGTTAAATGCGTTAATGACCTTATTTCTGCTAGTTTGTTTTAACCAAACTCATAACTAAGTAACTCGATAATTTTTGACTAACTTACTAAACTCAGAGAGCAAATTTAGTTACTAACTTTTACTTACTAAATTCAAATTTGAAAAGTTTTAACTAACTTTTACTAACTAAATTCGGAAAATTTTCGTTCGGCACAACACTGGTCCACAGAGATCGTCCAATCATTGACGCAGCTCAAGAGCTGACCAATGGTTGAATTCATAAGTGTTAAAGATATTTTTTGCCCAAATTTGAGCTGCATATTCCAACGCAAACAGGCAGGGGAGGTAATCCAGTAACGAACGAAAGTCGGATATGGTTAGGTGTAGCTGGGGGGGGGGAATCAGGGAAGGTCAGAAATGGACTAGATATTAATTAATTAACTTTCTTATGACTATACAACTCCGGAACGTGCGCTATACTGATGCATACCCCTAAGGGTATTTTTATATTTGGAAAACAAGCCCTCAGGAGCGTGTCCTGTACTGATGCATACCCCTAGGGCATACATGGGCCGGGGGGAGTAAGGGGGTATACCCCTCCCCCTCCCCCTCGGCCGGCCATACCCCTCCCACCCCCACCCATTTTCGCTTATTTAAGGCAAAATAGGCGTTTTTTGGCCTTTTTTCGGGGGACAACCCCCACCCGAGGTTTCCAACCCCCCTACCACCCTCCGGATTTTTCCGGCCCATGTATGCCTAGGGGTATTTTTATATTTGGAAAAAAAGCCCTCAGGAGCGTGCCCTGTACTGATGCGTGTCTAGGGTATTTTTATATTTGGAAAACAGGCCCTCCGGGAGCGTGCCCAATACCGATGCGTCCCCTAGGGGTATTTATATGTTTTTAAAACAGGCCCTCCGGAGCGTGCCTATACTGATGCGTCCCTCCAAGGGTATTTTTATATTTGGAAAACAGGCATACATGGGCCGCAAAAATCCGGAGGGGAGTATGGGGGGTCCAAAAAAGGCCAAAAAACGCCTATTTTGCCTTAAATAAGCGAAAATTTTCTCCGTCTGGGAGGGGGGGTGGGGAGGGGCATACATGTAACAGGGGGGTCTCGGGGGGGTATGCCCCCCACCCGAAATAGGCCAGCCCCCCCCCCCCCGGATGGGGACCCCCCCCCCCCCGAGACGATTTCACCGACCCCCCCTCCGATTTTTCTGGCAAGTAAATTTTCGAGCAAATTTTTGCAATTTTTTACAATTTCACACACAAAAATTGCCAAAATCGCCTGCAAAACAGCACTTTTTAGCTGTATTTCAGCCCAAATTAGCGATTTTTGGCAATTTTTAGCCAAAAAATTGCGATTTTTTCGATTTTTGAGCGTTTTTTAGTGCCCACCCCCCTCCCCCAAAATTTTGGCTCAGACCCCCCCCCCCCGGCCGGCGCCAGACCCCCCCAACCCCCCCCCTCCCCCCATCGGCGGGTGACCTGTTACATGTATGGGGAGGGGGTATGGCCGGCGAGGGGTATACCCCACACCCCCGGCCCATGTATGAAAACAGGCCCTCCGGAGCCTGCCTATACTGATGCGCCTCTAGGGGTACTTATACATTTGGCAAAACAGGTCCCCGGGGCTTGCCCTATGCTGATGTAGTGATCATTAGACTCGCCAGGCGAAGGGCTTTCAAATGATATACAACACGACCATTTTGGGCGATTTTGGAATGTTTCCAAAAATAATCAATAATCGATATTTATCGATAAATCACGTTAATTTATAATTAATTATGATTAAAAACATTAATTTTTGTTTGGGATCGGTTCCTGATTCCCCCGCGCTACACCTGATCCGGAATTTCTCACCAAAGTACAAATCGGAGGAAGTAGGGGGGCCAATCCGGGGGGTCTGGAATATTTCGGGTGGGGGGGCAGACCACCTGTGACATGTATTGTAGCAGCTCATCCTTGTCTGAAACTGTAAGTGTAGTGTCTGAAACTGTAAAAGAATTGTGCCAGAAACATCGGAGAGGAAGAGTGGAAAAGATCGTTTTGATCGGGGGTGCTCCCCTATCGGGGGGTTGGCCCAAGTCGGTGGGAGGGGAGCAGAACCCCAGCCCCGCTGTTACATACAAATGTACCTGGAAAACACAGGAATTCACACTCTACTATTCAGTTCTGGTTCGAGCTACCAAGGTGTTTGTTCGGTATATAAAGGTGGTAGACGCAGTCCTACAGTCTTGGTATATAAAAAATGTAAAAGAAAATCGCATTGCGATTAGAATGACACCGGTCCCATCAAAATCGGCGCAGGGGTTTACGAGTGACAGTCTGATAAAGTACATCGGTCATCGGTATGCACGCTGCGGTCAACTTTCTAGGAAGAAAAGGTGGCACGCTGGGTGACGCAGTTAAACGGTCATAACTCGCTTATTATCCAACCAATTCCGTTCCGGTTTGTTTTGTTAGACTGCATAAATTGTGCTCTTTTCAATTCTGAAGCCGAATTTCGCCTAGGAGCATTTTGAATTTTCGCGTGCCGGTCCCTACGACCGTGCAAGCCATTTGTGGCAAGACCACTTGCACCGGTCGAGCTCTGTGCAACAGAGGAAGCCAAGAAAAAGGTTCAAGCAGGTTGGCAAGGACCAAGGCACGTGCTGTGACTGCTCTCAGTCAAGTAGTCAGCCCGCTTGTTAGCCGCCAATGTTAGTTGTTGTTGTTGTTCTGCATGTTGCAGTCGGAACACTGTACTGTAGTCGATTCCTAGTACGCGCTGAAAAGGCCTCACCCCCCGAGACAGGCTACGGGACCGACCCAAATATACAAGTGCATGCGGATTTAAAACTACGGGTAGGTAAAGTAAAACTAAAGTCTGTTCAAAAATCTTTGGCGCTGGGTGGGTACATCCAGCAGTGTCCCGAATTTATGCATGGTGTGAACCCCATACATGTACAGTATATATGGATCTGTTCCTCTCATCAACGAGACTACTATACTGTTCTCGAACTTTGCATATTATACTTTAGTTAGAAGAAAGAGGCCTGACAAAAAAATCGACTTTTTGGCAAAGCGCCAATTTTTGTGCCGATACAGTCATGTCTCGTTAATCCGGACCTCGTTAATCCGGATATTCGCCTTCCGGACAAGATTAGGCCAGGTCCCAATTTTGCCCCATGTTATATGACTCGTTAATCCGGATCCGGATTCGTTAATCCGGACAGAAGGTTTTGGGTCCCAACTTCGAAATTTGTATGGTTAAGTGATTCGTTAATCCGGATTTGGTAAATTTGGACAAAATCCAAGCGCAATTTTTCAATTCAGGTGTGAATTTTCAATTGAATAGTGCTTTTCGTTGTGTCAGAATGTGATTATTTTTGCCTTTTTAGGAGCTATAATCAGCTAAAATAAGTTTTTGTGTTTTAATTAGGAGGTACAGCTGCAACAAAAAGCTGTCATTTAGACTTTGACCTGAAAAACAGTGTTTTAGCTTTGATTCGTTAATCCGGAAATTCGCTAATCCGGACAAAATTGGCCGGTCCTAACTTGTCCGGATTAACGAGATATGACTGTACCAGATTCGGATTCTCCAACCTTCAGGCATCTCGAAAATACTGCAATATATGGGTCTACGATCAACTCTACCAGAGTTACAGTCGATTTTCTAATGCTGACAGGACAACAACACTTTCTGAAATTCAGGTGTAAACCCTAAACTTTGGTAGAGTTGATCGTAGACCCATATATGGTAGCATTTTCGAGATGCCTGAAGTTACGCTCGCTTTTCTAACGCTGACAAGCGGTCAAAATTTTGCTCTCCCATAGTTAAGCACAAAAATTCATTCAAGACCGAACACATGGGGGTTTTTTCCTCCAACCAATTTCAGCTTCACGGTTCTATATTATTTTCGACATGCTGAATCCAGCGGTCACACTGGTTTTAATCTACGACTTTGATTTTTGCTAGAAATTTGACCTCGAAGTTACAGTTTACACCTGAATTTCAGAAAGTGTCCTGTCAGCATTAGAAAATCGACTGTAACTCTGGTAGAGTTGATCGTAGACCCATATACATTGTATTGCAGTATTTTCGAGATGCCTGAAGGTTGGGGAATCCGAATCTGGTATCGACACACAAATTGGCGCTTTGCCAAAAAAGTCGATTTTTTTGTCAGGCCTCTTGCTTTTAACTAAAGTATAATATGCAAATTTCGAGAACAGTATAATAGTCTCGTTGATGAGAGGAACAGATCCATATATACATGTATGGGGTTCACACCACTACATTGTACGTATGGTCGTTATACAGTCAGGGAAATAACAACATATATATATATATATGGTATCAGTACACATACATATATGGAAACGGTACCATACAGTATATGGTACCGGTACACCTTCAGGTGGTACCATATACAATGTATGGTACCGGTACCAGGTACCATATATGGTAACCCTTCGATCAAATGATAAGGGGTACCATATATGGAACCGGTACCATACATGGTATCCTTTCGATCGAGGCCTCAGGTGGTACCATATATGGTACCGGTACCATATATGGAAACGGTGCCATATATGGAAACGGTACCATATATAGTACCCTTTCGATCGGGGCCACAGGTGGTACCTTATATGGTCAGGGCCTGGAAAGTCAGGGAGTCATGCAAAAGTCAGGAAATTTAAAAAAGTCAGGGAATCAGGGAAAAGTCAGGGAATTTGGTGTCTGGTCAGGGAAAATTTTGATAGCAGCAGAAACATCTCGCCACCAAACGGTCCTGTTAGAACTTTATACACCACCCTTTTTGAATATCGGACTTCTGACTTTCTACTACTACTTAAACTAAACATTAACCCCAGAATTCCGTTTAAATGCGTTTTTAAGCCAATGTTTCAAAAGTTTCTCACCCTGGTTGGTCAGGGAATTTTGACTTTGGTCACGGGAAAAGTCAGGGAAAGGTCAGGGAATTTTGCCATGCAAAAGCCGCACGAACCCTGTTTTAACTCCCTACTGGTACCACCTGAGGCCTCGATCGAAAGGGTACTATATATGGTACCGGAACCATATATGGTACCACTTGAAGGTGTACCGGTACCATATATGGTACCGTTTCCATATACAGTATAGATAAAAAAAAATGTCCCATCGCTTTTTCAGCCTTCACTCAAACGTTTCGTTCTCAGTCAATTCTTTACCGATTTGGCTCAAATTTTCAGCAAAAATTAACAACATGGTTGGCTAAATATTCTGCAAGTGTGGTGCCAAAATTCCGACTCATACTGGTTTTATGAGCCGAAAACTAGGAATGAGGGTGGTCCACGCAAATTTAATTTTTTTCGGTAATACAAGGAGTACAGGCCTGAAACTTGCAGGAATGATTGGTGTTGCTATTGGGCATAACATACTAAGCGGGCAGCCCTGTATCTCAAAGGGCACTAAAATGGGGGAATTTCAAAAACATGACGAAATATGGCTTTTCTTCGTAAAACCGGCAAAATGACGATTCTAATGATTTTCAATTTTCAAAAAACGCTGCAGTGATGGTTACCATGGTGTGGAACAGAGCTTAAATATCAGGTTCATTTATTTGTCGAACTTCCTGCTACAATCTATGCTGATTAACAACAGATTCAGTGCTTTGATTCTAGAAGGTGCAGATTTCTTAACTATGGGATTTTCGCTCATGTTTTTGAAATTCCCCCATTTTAGTGCCCTTTGAGCTACAGGGCTGCCCGCTTAGTACGTTATGCCCAATAGCAACACCAATCATTCCTGCAAGTTTCAGGACTGTACTCCTTGTATTACCGAAAAAAAATAAATTTGCGTGGACCACCCTCATTCCTAGTTTTCGGGTCATAAAACCAGTGTGAGTCGGAATTTTGGCACTAAACTTGCAGAATATTTAGCCAACCATGTTGTTAATTTTTGCTGAAAATTTGAGCCAAATCGGTGAAGAAGTGACTGAGAACGAAACGTTTGAGTGAAGGCCGAAAAAGCGATGGGACATTTTTTTTTATCTATACTGTATGTGTACTGATACCATATGTTGTTATTTCCCTGACTGTTAAACAGAAGTTGCATCGCATGCATTACTAAATTTGCCTAAGAAATATAAACAACCAGCGCGTCGTATTGCTGTGCCTCCATAGCCAACCCGGACAAAGCGCACAGTGATTGATGCCAAACCGCTGGCCTGGCTACCTGTTATCAGAGGCCTGACAGAGCCAAACCGGTTTTACTCCCTACCTTTAATTATTACAGCTACCCGGACTATATCTGCGGTGCCCGGACTCTATCTGCTGGCACAAAATTGTCAGATTTGGTCCGGCCGGACTAAATATTGCCCGGACCAAATCTGATGCGACACCGGCACCCCTCAAACAGCACCAACAAAGTCGTGTAAAGGATCCCCAACTGTTGGCTTAATTCTGGCAGTTGGTCAAGGTGTTTGAGAGCGGGACTCTACTGTAATTGTCTGTTCCACAGGCGTCTAGCATCCAGTCAAACAATAGCACATGACAGCTAATATTAATGCAGACGCGTTCTTGCTTTTCTCAAGTATCAATAACGTAGTTCGAATCTAAGTCATGGGTACTGGTATTTGTTTATACACATACACATTTACTATACACAAAATACACAACATTGTTTTTTCAATGTGTATACGCATACACATACACATACACATTGAAAATTCGGATACACATTACCATACACAAACAGTACTCAAAACGTGTGATTTTGTGTATGTGTATTTGATCAGCAAAAGTCGATAAAATTTCGAACAGAAACGTAAAATTTCTATATTTTTTGCTGCAGTAATAAACAGCAGATATCCTCATAAAGCCTTCAAATGGCCGAATAACTCGATTTCATAGCTATCCAAGCTTTCAAGCAGCAGACATTGACAGATTTGATTTTCCCTGCATTTCTGACTGAAAACCCACCAAAAAATTTGCATTTTCACTACAATACACACACAAATATACACAAAACTACACATTGTTTCGTTTAATGTGTATACACAAATTACCATACACAATTGTAGGTAAATGTGTATACACATACACATACACAAACGGAAAATCCAATACCAAACAACAGTAGTCATGGGAGGGAGGCATCGTCAATTAATCGTTTAGTTTTGATAGGTCATGCAAAACCATTTATTAATGACAGGACCACCCAGAGCTTATCGCCAGGGCCAATCTCCCTGGGCCGGCCTGACGGGTTTCTAAAATCGGTTTTCTGTGCATGCCCCTCTCGTTGCCGGTTGTTCTTCCTACCCTTCTTGCTGCCAGCCATGAGACTAAAGATCTTTCTCTTTCTCAGTTCCACTCTTCTTATGGCGGAGTGTCAAGACGAAATGATGATGAAAGTCCGATGCAAACCAGGAGAGAGGACCGGATCTCTGAAACAGTGGAGAGATCCGGACACTGACAAGTTCTGGTTGCAACATGAATGTGTCTCTTTCGAGCACCCGTCTTGCGCTCAGGTTTAGAACAGATCTCCAATGACTTGCGTGAACTATCGGAAACGCTGGGAAACTCATTCTAGAAAATAAAAATGAACAATTACCTAATGCTTTGTAAAATACAAAAAAATATGATAGCGGTTTTATCAGAAGTGCAAGTCCAATGCTCTGAGAGAGATTCTTGGCGATCCATGCTTTACTTACATGCAATACAGTACATACATGTTTATAAGGAAGGCAAGCTTCAGAGCTGTGAGTGGGCAAGATCGTGTCGCGACAGCCTGGCTTGGAAGAACTCATCTGGAGTACACGCTTACATGGCAGGAATAGGAGCGGCTCTGTCATCGCAAGGTGAACTTGACAGGTTCGTCATCAGTGTGGGAATAAGAAAATAAAGTTTGAAATGATTTAGTTCATCTGTCTTGTGCTGTAGCAGTGCATCGACTAGTGTTAGCCACTGCAGTTGGACGGCATTGAGCTTGGAAAAGCCTCTGAACTTGAGAGGCAAACTGATTGGCGACATTCACATTCAAAACCATATTGAGTATGTATAATTGCAGTTACAGGATCACTCAAAAATGTCTGAGTAGACACATTGACAATTTACAACATTAACATTAGGGATTTCTCTACATGTATTGCATTACATGGCAATGTTATATGGCATTACAGTGTATGGTGTCTGTTTAGCTTAAAGTGACACCATTGTGCCAATCAATACACAATCTAAGCAACAGAAAATCATTGTCATAGTTATAGTGAAGTGGTTGTGCAATTAGACGTGTGTGTGATGAAAAGATATGTAAACGGAAGGTGCAATGAGAATGACAAGGAGGAAAGAGAGAAGAAGGAATTGGACACAAGATCAGACCCATCAGAGGTAGAGCAGGAAATGGCAAGACAAGGCAATGAAGAGTATGCAAAGAAGGGTGCAGTTGACCTTGGAATGGGACTCGGTTATGGACTGGGTGTGGGACTCGGAGTTGGTTTGGGGGTTGGAGTTGGGGTCCCACTGCTCTTCGTCACCACAACGCCACCCACCACTACAACTACAACCCGTAAGCTATTTGGCCTGTTACATTTACGGTCCAACTTGGTCTAAACTGAGTTTTTGGTGCAGTAATAAACAGTAGATATCCTCATATAGCCTTCAAGATGCATTTTGCGAGAAAGTCAGCTTTGAGGGGGCAAGCAGGGTCATCTCACGGATCTGGCTGATATTAATATCTGTTAAAATAGAGCACAGTCGAAGACCAACGGTGCATGCCCGGCCACCAGCAATCCCCTGGAACCGGAGCTACCCTGGAACCTTAAAGTTGCGTCGGCAGCAATTTTTGGTGTCATTTAAATACCTCTGACACCCTCCATTCAAACGATCACCCTTCATTCGTTTCTTAAGCTAGGATCCCGACTCGCGTATGGTTTTGTAGCTGTTCGAATAGCCTTTCATATTCTGGTACTCCCGTTTCCACATCATTGCTGGTTAGCAACATATTCGCCGAAAACTACGAAATTGCTGCAAAATGCCACTCCGTTTTTTTCCGAAAATCTTTATAACTTTTTATGCAAAGGCCCTGCCAGGCTAATGTTTTAACAAAAGTTAGGCATGAGTTGGCCAAACAAAATGAGCGCACTAAAGTGTGCTGTTTAGGGGGGTATGGGGGGTGTTTGGCCTCTCAAAGGTGTTCGAAAAAAATTTTTTTTCTGCAAAGCTAGAGGTTCGCATACTGTTATATGCAGTTTTGTGTTCTGAGTTCGAAAATGCATTCAGTTTAACGAGATTCGATCTGGATCGGGAGAAATTGGCGTCCAAAGTTGAGACCAAGCCTATTTCTTGAGTGGCACTACTCGCTAGTATGACCATTAAATGCGGTGCAATGCCGGTGGCCGTTAGTTTTACTGTCGAACTTGTTGTAAAATTCATCTAGACCTAACAGAATCGGGAACTTATCGCCATGCATGGCAACGAACATCGTGCAAAATCCATATATTTTTGAAGCAGATAATTTCTGACTTTTCTTTGCAAATTCAACAGTTAACAAATAATATTTAATCAAAGAGTTTGAGCTAAAACACCTACAGTAAAGCCTTTGTCCGAACTCTGAAATTGGATTTGTAAAATGACGAAAAGGAGTTTTTTGATAAAAACCTTTTTAAATCAATCTTTAGAAACTGCGTGTATTACTAAAGTACTCTTTACCGAAAAATGTCGAAGCAGATTTTTCAAACTACTCTATGATGCTGAAATATGCAACTATATACTGTAGTGGTAATACCGCATACTGCTGTGAATTACCTACACACACATTCTATTGCTATGGTAAAGATCAACTCTTACAATAGTAATCTTAATCACATACTGTTTGTAATTTCAGCTTGCACCACATGCTGCGGTTCAACAATGGAGGATATATATTTTGATTATGCGCGTGGACCATACACGGTTGTGATTCCTGATCAGACGGAATACCAATCAGGCACTGTTGTCACAGTAGGGTGTGCTCCACTTGCGACTGTGATAGGCAGTCTTAAAACACCACCAGAGTTCCCTCCTTTATTCACTGCACTTTCAGCAACAGTTGAAGTAGCATGTGATCAAGGCGTGTGGAAATATAAGGGCTTCGAATATGGCTCACAATGTATAACCGCATAAACCTTCTCTGAATAGTTCCTTGTGAACATAGATACCTACATGTAGCAGGTGATCCACCAAAGGGGAGGGAATTGAAGCTTCAGCCCCGATCAGGACGTCTGAGGCCAAATTAGGGGCAGCACTAAAAAGTAGAGATGCACATGGGCCGGCCCGCACAGACTTATGGGCCCGCCGGGACGGCTGGTCGGTCAGCCCGGGGCGGCCCAAATTTACAATTTTTTGTTAAAATATAGAGCATTTGTGTATTTTCTGACGATTTCAGTCTAGTTCTAATAGTAATTGGGGGTCCTGGGGTCTTGGGACCCCAGGACCCAACTTGTTTTTGAAGGTTATTCTCCAATATTCTGACAAATTGATGAATTTTCGTCCTCGTATTCTTCAATTTTGTTAGAAAAACAACGTAAACATGAGTACTATACATGAGATCAATACTAAAGTCTGAATATGAAATTCAAAATGAATATTCAATATGAAAAAACGTTGAAAAAGAACCAGAAATGTGCTAATAACTTTACTCTTCTTTTTCTCTCTGAGCATGCCACTAAATATCCTTGTAGTGAGACAAGTTGAAAGCATTAGAAAGATTGCAAGTAACGATTGAGTTCAAAATCATTGGTCAGTTCATTTTTCTGCTCTACCAACCGCCAGCAAAGGACTGGCGCGCCCGGTCACCAACTCGTCCAACAATAGGGTTGCGCTTTTAATGGGCTAGGGACGGACAAGACCAGGTACCGGCGAACTGTTGACGCGGCCAACTCACCAACACTAATTCCACCGCGGCCGGCACCCCTCAAACAGCACCAACAAAGGCGTGCAAACAATCCCAAGCTGTTGGCTTAATTTACTGTTATTTTAATATATTAGTATTAAAATAAAACTATTATTAATAGTGCCATTTTAATAGTATTAAATTTATATTAATATTAAAATAGAGGGCCTACTATTATATTAAATTAAATTTAAAATACAAAGAGGGGCTGAATATTAAAATTTATTTTTAATAGTATTTTAATAGCATTTTAATAGTTTGACTTTGTTTGACAATGAAGGAGTTACCTACAACACTAGAATTTAAATCAGAATTTTACCTCAGAAAATGATAAAAATTGAAGGTGTCTGACAGCCCTCTAAATCTCGAATCTTGGAAACAGTGGAACTTTTCTCACTAATAGGCATGAATGACAAAAGGACCTGAATCTATCCTGAATGTAAAAGTCTTTCCTTTCAAAAATGTCTCTTTAGCTATGCATCAATATTTTCTTTCAAACTTTACATTCCTAGCTTCTGTTTGCATGCAATTTCGAGTATCTTAATAGGTCGGTCATCCGCCGAAGGGGAGGGGGTTGGTGGGTCTGGACTCTGGCGCCGGCCGGGGGGGGTCTAAGTCAAAATTTTGGGAGGGGGTTGGGCACTAAAAACCGCTAAAAATCAAGAAAAATCGCAATTTTTTGGCTAAAAATTGCCAAAAATCGCTAATTTGGGCTGAAATACAGCTAAAAAGTGCTGTTTTGCAGACGATTTTGGCAATTTTTGTGTGTGAAATTGCGAAATATCGCAAAACTAACTCAATAAATTACTTGCCAGAAAAATCGGAATGGGGGTCGGAAAAATCGTGTTGGGGAGGGGTCCCCATCCGGGGGGGTCTGGCCCAACTCGAGTGGGGGTAGACCCCCAGACCCCTCTGTTACATGTACATATTGTATGCTTAAAACCATGTTCAGACAAAGTCGTTTTAAAAAGAACGGTTATGAATTTCTAGAGAAAAATGCTTCTCTAAGTTGGATCTCTGATTAAATTTTCTACTTACACTAGCAACTTCAACAAAAAGTTGTTGTTTCACCAATTCGCTAAAGTGTGTCAAAAACATGTTAAGTTCATTTTAGAATTTGCTATTAAAATGCTATTAAAATACTATTAAAATTGTTATTTAATAGTATTAATATTAAATCTAAATTAAAATTAACAGGGGACTATTATATTAATATTAAATTAAAATTAAAATCGGCTAGTTCTATTATATTAATATTAAATTAAAATAAAATTTCACTATTAAAATTACAGTAGCTTAATTCTGG
This sequence comes from Sabatieria punctata, assembly GCA_030248155.1. NCBI lineage: Eukaryota > Metazoa > Nematoda > Chromadorea > Araeolaimida > Comesomatidae > Sabatieria > Sabatieria punctata. Next base: position 46,104 of record JASANB010007707.1, on the reverse strand, counting down.
CAGTTGGTCAAGGTGTTTGGAGCGGGACTCTACTGTTGCCTGTTCCACAGGCGTCTAGCATCCAGCTAAACAATAGCACATGGCAGCTAAAAATTAATGCAGACGCTTTCTTGCTTTTGTCAAGTATCAATAACGTAGTTCGAATCTAAGTCATGATGGGAGGGAGGCATCGTCAATTAATCGTTTAGTTTTGATAGGTCATGGAAAACCATTTATTAATGACAGGAGACCACCCAGAGCTTATCACCAGGGCCAATCTCCCTGGGCCGGCCTGACGGGTTTCTAAAATCGGTTTTCTGTGCATGCCCCTCTCGTTGCCGGTTGTTCTTCCTACCCTTCTTGCTGCCAGCCATGAGACTAAAGATCTTTCTCTTTCTCAGTTCCACTCTTCTTATGGCGGAGTGTCAAGACGAAATGATGATGAAAGTCCGATGCAAACCAGGAGAGAGGACTGGATCTCTGAAACAGTGGAGAGATCCGGACACTGACAAGTTCTGGTTGCAACATGAATGTGTCTCTTTCGAGCACCCGTCTTGCGCTAAGGTTTAGAACAGATCTCCAATTACTTGCGTGAACTATCGGAAACGCTGGGAACCTCAATCTAGAAAATAAAAATGAACAGTACCTAACGCCTTGTAAAATACAAAAATAATGATAGCGGTTTTATCAGAAGTGCAAGTCCAATGGTTTGAGAGAGATTCTCGGTGATCCATGCTTTACTTACATACAGTACATACATGTTTATATGGAAGGCAAGCTTCAGAGCTGTGAGTGGGCAAGATCGTGTCGCGACAGCCTGGCTTGGAAGAACTCATCTGGAGTACACGCTTACATGGCAGGAATAGGAGCGGCTCTGTCATCGCAAGGTGAACTTGACAGGTTCGTCATCAGTGAGGAAATAAGAAAATAAAGTTTGCAATGATTTAGTTCATCTGTCTTGTGCTGTAGCAGTGCATCGACTAGTGTTAGCCACTGCAGTTGGACGACGTTGGGCTTGGAAGAGCCTCTGAACTTGAGAGACAAACTGATTGGCGACATTCATATTCAAAACCATAATCAGTATGGATAGTAGTTACAGGATTACTCAAAAATGTCTGAGTAGACACATTGACAATTAACAACAATAACATTAGGGATATCTCAACATGCATCGATGGCAATGGTGCCAATATGGTGTCGGTACAGCTTAACCCTTTGTAACCTACCTACTCCTACAGGAGTAGTACAACTTGTTTTTGATTTGAGCCGAAAGTATCGTATAGACCGCCGCGATACATACACAAGAATTTTGTCGACTTTATTCTGGCCAAATTGCGATGCTTTTTGGAAAGAATCGCACATATTTTGGCCGCGTTTTGGCCCTATGTAAAAAGTATCGGATCTTCAAAAGTATCGGCGATACTTCTGAAATGTATCGCAGATACGATACTTTAAGTATCGCAAATTGCGTAAATGTATCCAAATTTGGATACATTTGATTGGCCGTAGGTTACAATGGGTTAAAGTGACACCAAGGTGCCAACCAATACGCAATCTAAGCAACAGAAAGTCATTGTAATAGTTATAGTGAAGTGGTTGTGCAATTAGACGTGTGTGTGATGAAAAGATATGTAAACGGAAGGTGCAATGAGAATAAGAAAGAGCCAAGAGAGGAGAAGGAATTGGACACAAGATCAGACCCGTCAGAGGTAGAGCAGGAAATGGCAAGACAAGGCAGTGAAGAGTATGCAAAGAAGGGTGCAGTTGAGCTTGGAATGGGACTCGGTTATGGACTGGGTGTGGGACTCGGAGTTGGGCTGGGGGTTGGAGTTGGGGTTCCACTGCTCTTCGTCACCACAACGCCACCCACCACTACAACTACAACCCGTAAGCTATTTGGCCTGATATTTACAGTCGAGCTTCTTCTAAAATGTATCTAGACCTAATGCACTTAACGCCATGTATGGTAATCCATACTGCTCAGTGTACATGTATCATACCTGTACACAGAAAAATAGTACAATACACTGTTTATGGTGCAAACCTTTGGGCAATGTGGTGATTTCATGTGGTGCTGATACCAAATATGGTATGGCTGCCCTTAGTTAGTCATCATGGGTTCCAGTACCAAATAATGTATTAAATTTGAATGGGGTGGTGGTACTGGTAGGCACCATATGCTACCGGTACCATATGCGGTGCCACCATAGACAGAGCCAGGTTGTGGTACCAAACATGTTATGTATGATTACCATATATGGCGTTAAGTGCCTGACTGTAATAAGGATGATCAGGGATGGTATGGTTCTCTAAAGTCGAAAATCCTGCAATATCCTTATATTTTTGAACCATACAATATCTGGCTTTTCTTTGCAAATTCAACTGTTGAGAAGACAAAAAAAATAATTAATCAAACAGTTTGAGCTCAAACACCTACAATAAAGCCTTTGTCATAGCCTCTGAAATTGGATTTGTAAAATGACAAAAGAAGTTTTTTAATAAAACCTTTTTACATCAATAGTCTTTAAAAACTGCGTGTATTAATTATTAAACTACTCTATGATTCTGAAAAATGCAACTGTATACGGGAGTGATACATAATACTGCATAGTGTTGTGAATACGTATTCTGTCTATGGTAAAGATCAACTCTTAGAATAGTAATCTTAATCACATACTGTTTGTGGTTGCAGCTTGCACAACATGCTGCGGTTCACCAATGGAGGATATACATTTTGATTATCACTCTGGACCATACACGGTTGTGAGTCCTGATCAGACAGAATACCAGTCAGGCACTGTTGTCACAGTAGGGTGTGCCCCAATTCGGACTGTGATGGGCAGTCTTAAAACACCACCAGAGTTCCCTACTTTTCTCAGTGCACCTTCAGAAACAGTTCAAGTAACATGTGATCAAGGCATGTGGAAATATAAGGGCTTCGAATATGCTTCACAATGTATACTCGCGTAAACGTTCTGTGAGTGAATAGTTTCTTGTGAACATGTGAACGTAGATACATGTAGCAAGTGATCCGCCAATCATCGCTCAGCCAAAGAACAGTTTCCATTTAAATGTATAGACCTAAGTGTAAGATTAAATTTAACGTTAGGTTAAATTATTTGATTAACTAATGACTTAATTAACATAATAACATAAATTTAATGCAAGTGTAATTCTTTCCGAATCGCCGCCTCAGAGCAGTGTAACAAGATACGGGCCTCTCAAAAATATCTGCACTTTTTGCTGCCATTTCCGCAAACTTTTACCAACTTGACTTAAATACTGAAATTTGTAGAAACAAAAAAGGATATATTAGGTGCAAAAAGTTCATGCGTTGTCACAGTCTTATCAAATTAAAAATTATCCTGAAGATCAGTTTCTTCTGTGCTGTCCATTAAAAACAGATGTCCAGGTATTCTTCATTATCTCAAGACCATGTCAATCTGAAAGCATGAAATTTTATCACATAAAACATCTCACAGCAAATCACAAAAACTATCCATTTGATGGCAACACGTTCTTGCTTTCTCTAACTTCCATATCACATCTTCTAACCTAAGTTGTAGGATGTACGGCTGAGTAGTAATTTGGTTATGACGTGTATGGAACCAGTTGTTAAAGACAGACCACCCATCACTCGCTCATGGCTGAGGCGACGGGTTTCTAAAATAATTTCCAGTCCTTCTTCCCACTCTTCTTGCCGTGAGCCATGGCACTACAGATTTTTCTGTTTCTGAGTTCTGCTCTTCTCTTGGCCGAGTGTCAGGATGGACTGATGTTGAAAGTCAGCTGCAAGGCAGGAGACAGAACCGGGTCACTGAAACTGAGGAGAGACCCAGACACTGACAAGTTCTGGCTGCAACACCAATGTGTGTCCTTCGAGCACCCATCTTGTGCCAAGGTATACAACAGATCTCCAATTTGTTCACTTGAACTATAGAAAATGCCGGGAACCTCGATCTAGAAAATATAGATAAAATATTGCCTAATAATAGCTTTGATGTGCTGTAAAGTACAAACGTCATTAAGGCAGCAGCTGCATAAAAAATACAAGCTCGATTCTTTGCGAGAGATCCTAAGCGATCCTCTTTGTACGTACAATGTATGTAGCTGTTTATAAAGAAGGCAAACTTCAGAGTTGCGAGTGGGCTAGGTCGTGTCGGGACAGTTTGGCTTGGAAGAACTCATCTGGAGATCACGCTTACATGGCAGGAATAGGAGCTGCTCTGTCAGCGCAAGGTCAACTTGACCAACTTGACAGGTTGGTCACCAGTGAGGAAGGTAGAAAATAAAGTTTGAAATGATTTAGTTCGTCTGTCTTGTGCTGTAGCAGTGCATCGACTAGAGTTAGCCACTGCAGTTGGACGACGTTGAGCTTGGAACAGCCTCTGAACTTGAGAGGCAAACTGATTGGCGACATTCACATTCAAAACCATAATCAGTATGTATAATTGCAGTTACAGGATTACTCAGAAATGTCTCAGTAGACACATTGACAATTGAAACATTAACATTAGGCATTTCTCTGCATGTATGGTATGGCAATAACACATGTAACAGCTAAGGGCGGACCTGGGGAAGGGGGTAGGGGGGTTTCTCAGGTGGGGGGTCGAGGGGGGTTCGCCGAGACGGGGGTCCTAAATTTCAAGAAGGTCCAAAACGCCTGAAAATGCGTTTTAGGGGCCGTCCATAAACGACGTCTTTCCAAAATCCCGATTTTTCGGACCCCCCTCCCCCCATAATCGCCTTGCGTCGTTTCTGGGGACCCCCTCCCCCTAGGCGACGTCGTTTTCCGTTTACCCCCCGATAAAAGTACAGTACATGCAGTACTGTCATTTTTTCTTGTTGCCATACTGTAGAATGAATTGAATAGATCTCTTCAGCAACACTGGGAAGCTTTTCTGAATATAGAAATCTTTGACAGAATGTACCTAAATCGAAAATAATACATTCTAAGTTCCCTAAAATTCCGAAAAAAGCGATGTCGTTTTTTGCTAACCCCTCCCCCTCCTGGTGCGTCGTCTTTCATCGTATTTCAGCCGAGCCCCCCTCCCCCCTCTGAAACGACGTCGTTTATGGGCGGCCCCTTTAGCACGTTTTTTATTTTCAGTGAGGACGCTAAAAATCACTATTTTAAGCTGCCAAACAGCGTTTTAGAGCTAAAAACAAGGAAAAAATGCAAAAAGGGCTTACAAAAACCCCGACTTATTTTCAATATCAGCAGTGCAAACGCCAAATTCGGTTCCCAAAGGCTTTTCAAGCGAATTTTAGGCTAAATATTAGTGATTTTTTAGCCAGTTTGTTAGTACTGGGAGCGGCTGACTACTAGTACAGTCATGTCTCGTTAATCCGGACCTCGTTAATCCGGATATTCGCCTTCCGGACAAGATTAGGCCAGGTCCCAATTTTTCCCCATGTTATATGTCTCGTTAATCCGGATCCGGATTCGTTAATCCGAACACGTTTTTCCAGGTCCCAACTTCGATTTTTACACGTTAAATGATTCGTTAATCCGGATTTCGTTAATCCGGACAAATTCTGATGCCTGACTCTTTAATCCGGACGCAAGTTGGCGCCTCAAAATTTCAACTGGCGTAAAGTACTCCATGTCACTTTGGCAGAAATGACTGATTTTTCGCTAGCTAAACAAAAAATGTAAAAAAAAAGATCGAATTTGGCCATTCAATATTCAATGTCGGCTGAACAGTGGCTCGAAATTGATAACCAGGAAGCCACTGATGAGGCGAGCAAGCATCAGTTGAGTGAGTCGCTCTTCATACGCAGGAGTCCTCTAATCTGTCAGACGAAGAAGACGAGGTAGAATTGCTGGCTGGGAATCGACAAGCACCTCCCACTCGTCTAGAGGCTTTCAGTTCCCAGGCTTCAATCAGTCATATCTGCCAAAGTGCCATGGAGTACTTTTCGGCAGATGAAGTGTTCAGCCTCCGTCACTTGGAACAGCGATTACAAACTTAGCTGCAGTAAACAGACCTCGATCACAGACTCCGAAATAGAGAGTTACACTTGTTTAGAGCCTTTTTGTAGTGCAAAATTCGATAAAACCGTTACGTTTATATTCTAACAGTAAAGAGAACATTGCGGTACTGCTTTTAAGCTAAAAAACAACGTTTTTATATTTTGTTTCGTTAATCCGGAAATTCGTTAATCTGGACAAAATCTGCTGGTCTCAACTTGTCCGGATTAACGAGACATGACTGTACTTGTATTTTTTGGTCGGGGGGGGTCCCTTAACCTGTCTCGGGGTGGGGAGTGAGAGGGTTTGGCCTTTTCAGCTAGGGGGGGTAACCCCCAAACCCCCCTAGTATATGTATGATGGCTATGGTGCCATTACAGTATATGGTGTCGGTTTAGTTTAAAGTGACACCAGGGTGCCAACCAATACACAATCTAAGCAACAGAAAGTCATTGTAATAGTTATAGTGAAGTGGTTGTGCAATTAGACGTGTGTGTGATGAAAAGATATGTAAACGGAAGGTGCAATGAGAATGAGAAGGAGCAAAGAGAGGAGAAGGAATTGAACACAAGATCAGACACGTCAGAGGTAGAGCAGGAAATGGCAAGACAAGGCAGTGAAGAGTATGCAAAGAAGGGTGCAGTTGACCTTGGAATGGGACTCGGTTATGGACTGGGTGTGGGACTCGGAGTTGGGCTGGGGGTTGGAGTTGGGGTTCCACTGCTCTTCGTCACCACAACGCCACCCACCACTACAACTACAACCCGTAAGCTATTTGGCCTGTTTTATTTACAGTCCAACTTGTTCCAAAATGTATCTAGACCTAATACAGTCAGGCACTTAACGCCATGTATGGTAACCAAACCGTACTGTACAGTATATCATACCAAACAGTACACAGAAAAATAGTACACTGCACTGCTTATGGTACAAACCTTTGCGCAATGTGCTGGTTTCATATGGTGCTGGTACCAATTATGGTATGCCTGCCCTTAGTTGGTCATAGGTTCCAGTACCAAATAAGGTCTTAAATTTGAATAGGATGGTACCATATGTTACCGGTACCATAAAAGGTAGGAGTACCATATGCGGTGCCACCACAGACAGAGCCGATGGTGGCGGTGGTACCAAATATGTTATGTATGATTAGATTACCGTATATGGCGTTAACTGCCTCACCGTTCTGGTTCTCTGGTAAAGATCAACTCTTACAACAGTAATCTTAATCACATAGTGTTTTTGGTTGCAGCTTGCACAACATGCTGTGGTTCAACAATGGAGGTACCTTTTAATTATGAGCATGGACCATACACGGTTGTGAGTCCTGATCAGACGGAATACCAATCAGGCAGTGTTGTCACAGTAGGGTGTGCTCCACTTGGGATTTTGATAGGCAGTCTTAAAACACCACCAGAGTTCCCTGTTTTGTTCAGTGCACGTTCAGCAACAGTTCAAGTAACATGTGATCAAGGAATGTGGAAATATAAGGGCTTCGAATATGCTTCACAATGTATAATCGGATAAACCTTCTGTGAGTAGTTTCTTGTGAACATAATAGATACATGTAGCAGGTGATCCACCAAAGGGGAGGGAATTGGGCTTCGGCCCCAATCAGGACGTCTGAGGTCAAATTTTGAGCAGCACTAAAAAGTAGAGATGCACATGGGCGGCCCGCACACACCTACAGTATGGGCGCGCGCGCCCGCCGGCCCGCAGGTCGGTCAAACTTCAAGTCAAGTCAAACTTTGACTACCTTCGTTACCATTAATACGTAGTCAAACGAAGACCAGGTAGTCAAACCGTTTGACTATGACTACGTTTTGCTATAAGCAGCAGGGTTTTCACCAACATTTTACCACTTTTTTGCTATTTGCAACAAAATATTTTACAAACTTGTTACGTTTCAAAGAACTTTAGACTTTAGAATACCAACAATCTTTCTTCAAAAAGAATTGAAGCAATGACTGGTGCCAGTCATTTAATCTCTGTTTGATGCAAGCTTTGTGACACGTTGTCGTTTTGTGGTTGCAGGCGCGTGGATGTGGATCGGCAATGCACGGTGCCCAGTGTAGTGTGGCGTAGGCAACAAGACCGGCCGGGGTTTTATCTAACAACAATAATAATAACGGGTGAGTAGGCACGGCGAACACTAATGCACAGACTAACTAATCTGACAGGGCAGCGCAGTCGGCCGACCTGCCAGTTACGGCTAAGGTCTATTACAACTCAGGGGTGACAGCTAAGGTAAATCACCACTGCATGCAAATACCCAATCACACCTGAAACGTGCATGCACAACTACAATACGTACGCACTCACACGACACCACCCCCCTCCTTTAAGAAAGAGGCGGTGTGCCGGCAGAAAGATAGAATAGCATAAGTCTTCACAACAACGTATCACAAGTCGTAGGTCAATCGTTGGGGTTTCTTGATCTGCTGCCGGTCTCTCAGGTTGTAACGTTGTTGTGGCGGCGTATAGAACGGCGTGGCTAACTGAGCCTGTTGCTGAGGTGGCAATTGAGGGGGAGTCTGCTGCCCACCTCCAGCTTGTCTGTTTGGTCTGACCATTTGCAACACATCCTCATCATCTGACGGGCTGTTGGTATAGGCATAATGGCGCTTGCAACGGCGAGCATTGACAACTTGCCCATCTTCTAGACGGTAGGTCCAAAAGCCAAGGACTTCCAAAATCCTCAGAGGCGAAGTGTAAGGTGACTGGCCCTTTCTGACTTGCACGGCTGGTCTTCTTACACGGACCTTTTCTCCCCTCCGATATGGCCCAGGGTAGTACGTACAGCTTGCCAATTAGCTGTCTGTCCACTGCTGGCTCCCGTGACTGCGATTGAGGTTTTCTGACCGTGTCTGGCGTAGATTTTGCAGTCGGCTTTGGGAACTGGAACGGCAGGCGGGCTGCCCATCCAAAGAGCAGCTCAGATGGACTCTTCCCTTGGGTAGTTGGTGTAGCTCTGTAGCTAGCCAGGAAATCGAGCATGGCGGCATCCCAGACATGGCGGTTGGGGTCAGGTGGCAGTGTCTCCACAACACCCTTTAACGTCCCATTGAACCGCTCCACCAGTCCATTGCGCTCTGGACTGTATGGCGTGACGCGCATGTGTCTGATGCCCCTGCTGGCCAAGAAGTTGACAAACTCATGGCTGATGAATTGAGGACCGTTGTCGCTGAGTAACTGAGCTGGGTGACCATAGCGGGCAAACACTTCCTTCAGCCAGTTGATAATGGTAGTGCTTGTGGTGTCCTCCGTCCACAACACTTCGGGAAACTTGCTCATGTAGTCGACCAGGACTACACAATATCCACGTCCGTTTGGCGCGTTGGCAAAGCGGCCCGTGATGTCGATAGCGAGCTCAGTCCACGGAGTGGTAGGCGTTGGTCGCTCCTACTGTTGCATGCGTATACGCATTACGCGTATCATTACGCAAAGTACGCATTGCATTTCAGAATGCGTATACGCATACGCATACGCATACGCATTTGAATTTCATTATGCAATATTATTACGCATTCTGCCAAAAGTTTGCGTATTTTTGCGTAATGCGTATTGGGTCTGAAAAATAGCTACATTTTCGAATGTCTTGCAAAAATTTTTGTTCAGATTGTTACCAACCAAATGGTCATTCTTCATGGTTTTTTTGTGTGAGGTGAGGCCACCAGAAATTTTGCAAGGCATTTGAAGCTTTAACTATGTAAGTTGGGCTTGCCAATATTTAAAGAGGCTATGTTTTAATAGGAAAGGAAATGTGCTACAAAAAACCTTGAATTTATAGTTTCCATGGTTTTTGGTGACCTCAGTGCATGGGCAGGCTATCTGTTTGTGCTTCCACTGCGTATGTTTATTATAAGTTTGATTGCTACTAGACTTCTTCAGGAAATAAACATTCGACTAATTTTTTGTAGGAAAGCGCATAAAATCTCTTGCCTGTTGAAAACATACGTACTGTACATACCATACATGTAACAGGCCATCTTCCGAATGGGGGGGTTGTGGGTCTGGAGCTGGCCGGAGGGTTCTGAGCCCAAATTCTTGGGAGGGGTTGGGCACTAAAAAAGCTAAAAAATCACAATATTTCGGCTAAAAATCGTCAAAAATCGCTAAATTGAAAAAAATGAAATAGTTAGGCATGTGCAAGGGCGTAACTGGGAATCGAACCCAGCACCTTTGGATTTCCTTTGAATTTGGGCTCAAATGTACTGTAGCTAACAGTGCTGTTTTTCAGGCGATTTTAGCAATTTTTGTGTCTGAAATTGTAAAAAATCGCCAAAATTTGCTTAAAAATTGCGTTGCAATTCATTTCAAGGCAGTAATTTGATTATAAAGTTGGATACCTAAAGAACACACTGTAGAAGAGACAAACAAGCAGTTCAGTGAAATTTCTTATTGTTTCTGAGATTACGCATTACGCATACGCCATACGCAAAATACGCATTGGTTTTTGCAATGCGTATACGCATACGCATACGCATTTGAAAAATCCGGTATTAAACAACACTAGTCGCTCCTGAACTGGCTGTTTCACGCGTGGTGTGGATTTTGAACTCTGCTCACATGGTTGGCACGCCTTGACCGTGTGTCCGACCTGTGTGTCCATACCAGGCCACCAGTAACACGTGCGGAGCAGACGTTTCATCCTGTCGATTCCTGGGTGGCCCTTGTGCGCAAGATGTAGAATCGTTTGCCACAGTGCTTGAGGCGCCACCACGCGACCTTCACGTGAAATGCATCCATCTTCTAGAGTCAAAGAGTGCCAGACAGACTTGTAGGGGCTAAGTGCTGGCGGCAACCGTTCCTTGGGAGTACTGCGTTTTAGGTGTTCCATCATCACCTGCTGCAGTGTTCTGTCCCTTGCTGTGAGCTTCTTCAGGCTAGCCCAAGTTGGCCCATTGAGCTGCTCAGTCACAGCGTGTAGTGCCTTGACGAACGGGTCTGGCACACCTCTGGTTGCTTTCTTGGCTCGATTTGACTCAGGGATGCGGCTGAGGGCGTCCACCACGATGTTGGCTTTGCCAGGTGTGTGCTGCACAGTGAAGTTGAACACACTGAGGCGCTCAAACCAACGTTCGAACTTGCCACTCTTCCTGCCATTGCCGTACTGCTTGAGCAATGAGGTGAGAGCTTGGTGGTCAGTTCTGAGCACAAAGTGGCGGCCCCGCAGGAACTTCTCCCAGTATTCAGCGAAGTACATGGCAGCCAGAGCTTCTCTCTCACTTGCAGAGTAGTTGCGCTGTCGCTCATCGAGGGTGTGGCTACCATAGGCCACAGGTTGCTCCCTGCCATTGGGCTGAATCTGGCTAAGTGCGGCTCCAATGTCGCAATCGCTGGCATCAGTTGTCAGGATCGTCTCTCTGTTTGGGTCAAAGAGAGCTAGCTGTAGATCCTTTGAAACTGCTTCCTTCAGCTTCTTAAAAGATTGTTGTTGTACATCGCCCCAAGTGAACTTGACAAACTGGTTGTTTGTTTTGCCAGTCTTGCTTGCTGCCTTCCTTGTGAGGGCTCTGAGCGGCTCTGCCATCTGGTGCAGCTCTCTTTGACGATGTACTCAGACTGGTAGTTGATCATCCCCAAAAATCGCTGAACTTCTTTGGTTGTAGTTGGCACTGGAAAATCGAGGATGGGCTGCAGATTCTCCTTGGCAGGCTTGATGCACCCATGTGACACCACACGACCCAGAAACTTGACTTCTGGCTGAGCAAACTTGCACTTCTTGATGTTCAGGCGGAGGTTGGCTTGATCCAACTTCTCCAGCACCTGATGAAGCGTCTCATCATGTGTGTCCTTGTCTGGCGCGTGGACAATGATGTCATCCACATAGGGAGTGCATCCAGGCACCTCCTGAAGGAGTTCAGAAATGAACTTTTGAGCTACAGCGCCAGCATCGCACAGTCCCATTGGCAGTCTGTTGTACTGGAACAGGCCCAAGGGCGTGATTGTTGCAGTGAGCGGCTTGCTGTCTTCATGCAACGCGATGTTGTGGTAGAATTTCACCAAGTCCAAAGTGGTAAAGACAGAAGATTTGGCTAGGCGCTGGTGCACATCTCTGATGTTGGGCAGTGGAAAGCGCACTGGTTTCACGAAACGATTGAGGCGGGTTAGGTCAGTAGTGACGCGTACTGACCCGTCTGGCTTGTCTGCAGCTACCATGGGGTTGACAACTGTTGAACGGTCCACTTTTGTCCAAATCCCCAGGTCTGCCAGCTCCTGGATTGCTTTCAGAGCACCCTCATTACGGTAGACTGGAATTGAACGCAGTTTGCACTCGTAGGGTTGCATGTCTGGCTCCAGTTCAATCCTCACACGACACTTTGCGAGTAAAAATATGACATACTAATAATAATATACACTGTAGAATAGATTTCTAAAAACCTTTTGCGCAGCAAAGAAGAGGTGACAACTGAGAAGATGAGACAACTCAAGAATCCCTTGGTTTCACATGCAAAAGCCGTTTTGTTCTATTTTTGTGTGATATTTTTGTGCAGCATCTTTTTGTTTTGCATCGAAAATTTCAACGGAATTTACTATGCAGTCATGCGCTCATTTTTGCAACTAATTATACAACATATTTCAAACTAAACGATTTACGGATGCAATCACAGCCATTTCAGGTGACTGAAGCTTAGAAATCGCTAAAAATGTCTATTTGGCTCTGTTTCAAAAAGTAGTCAAAGTAGTCAAACCAGTGGTCATAGTAGTCAAATGGTTTGACTACGATATAGTTAAATTTGACTACTATGGTATTGTACTCAAACGGGCCGTAGTCATAGTCATAGTCAAACGGAAATTTTGGTATTGTAACAACACTAGTTTCGAATATCTATACTGCATATTATCAGTTGTTCTTACTGTTCTTACTCCGAGCCATGCAACTAAACATCATTGAATTTCTGAGTTCCACTGTTCTAGTGGCAGCATGCTATGTAATGATAAAGGTCGTTGTTGTTCTGAGAGAGTGAAGCTGGTTCACTAACACAGCGGTGAGATCTAGACACAGACCAATTCTTATTAGGAACATGAGTGTGTCTCATTTGAGCAATAATCTTGTGCATAGGTTTAGAATAGAGCTGTTGGTGACGATAAACGCCTGGGGCGGTCAGGCCACCGATTATGACTGGTTGTACCTAATCACCTCGCCACAGAAAAATTACTGATCCAGTTTACTCTTGTTTTTTTCTCTGAGCATGCCACTAAATATCCTTGTAGTGAGACAAGTTGAAAGCGTTAGAAAGATTGCAAGTAACGATTGAGTTCAAAATCATTGGTCAGTTCATTTTTCTGCTCTGCCAACCGCCAGCAAAGGACTGGCGCGCCCGGTCACCAACTCGTCCAACAATAGGGTTGCGCTTTTAATGGGCTAGGGACGGACAAGACCAGGCACCGGCCAACTGTTGACGCGGCCAACTCACCAACACTAATTCCACCGCGGCCGGCACCCCTCAAACAGCACCAACAAAGGCGTGCAAAGAATCCCAAGCTGTTGGCTTAATTCTGGCAGTTGGTCAAGGTGTTTGAGAGCGGGACTCTACTGTTGCCTGTTCCACAGGTGTCTAGCATCCAGCTAAACAATAGCACATGGCAGCTAAAAATTAATGCAGACGCTTTCTTGCTTTTGTCAAGTATCAATAACGTAGTTCGAATCTAAGTCATGATGGGAGGGAGGCATCGTCAATTAATCGTTTAGTTTTGATAGGTCATGCAAAACCATTTATTAATGACAGGAGACCACCCAGAGCTTATCGCCAGGGCCAATCTCCCTGGGCCGGCCTGACGGGTTTCTAAAATCGGTTTTCTGTGCATGCCCCTCTCATTGCCAGTTCTTCTTCCTACCCTTCTTGCTGCCAGCCATGAGGCTAAAGATCTTTCTCTTTCTCAGTTCCACTCTTCTTATGGCGGAGTGTAAAGACGAAATGATGATGAAAGTCCGATGCAAACCAGGAGAGAGGACTGGATCTCTGAAACAGTGGAGAGATCCGGACACTGACAAGTTCTGGTTGCAACATGAATGTGTCTCTTTCGAGCACCCGTCTTGCGCTAAGGTTTAGAACACATCTCCAATGACTTGCGTGAACTATCGGAAACGCTGGGAAACTCATTCTAGAAAATAAAAATGAACAGTTACCTAATGCCTTGTAAAATACAAAACATTATGATAGCGGTTTTAACATAAGTGTAAGTCCAATGCTTTGAGAGAGATTCTCGGCGATCCATGCTTTACTTACACACATACCTGTTTATAACGAAGGCAGGCTTCAGAGCTGTGAGTGGGCAAGATCGTGTCGGGACAGCTTGGCTTGGAAGAACTCATCTGGAAAACATGCTTACATGGCAGGAATAGGAGCGGCTCTGTCATCGCAAGGTGAACTTGACAGGTTCGTACTTAATGAGGAAGGCAGAAAATAAAGTTTGAAATGATTTAGTTCATCGGTCTTGTGCTGTAGCAGTGCATCGACTAGTGTTAGCCACTGCAGTTGGACTACGTTAAGCTTGGAAAAGCCTCTGAAGTTGAGAGGCAAACTGATCGGCGACATTCACATTCAAAACCATAATGAGTAGGTATAATTGCAGTTACAGGATTACTCAAAAAATATCTGAGTAGACACATTGACAATTAACAACATTAACATTAGGGATTTCTCAACATGTATCGTATGGCAATGGTGCGATTACAGTATATGGTGTCGGTTTAGCTTAAAGTGACACCATGGTGCCAACCAATACAATCTAAGCAACAGAAAGTGATTGTCATAGTTATAGTGAAGTGGTTGTGCAATTAGACGTGTGTGTGATCAAAAGATATGTAAACGGAAGGTGCAATGAGAATGAGAAGGAGCAAAGAGAGGAGAAGGAATTGGACACAAGATCAGACCGGTCAGAGGTAGAGCAGGAAATGGCAAGACAAGGCAGTGAAGAGTATGCAAAGAAGGGTGCGGTTGACCTTGGAATGGGACTCGGTTATGGACTGGGAGTGGGACTTGGAGTTGGGCTGGGGGTTGGAGTTGGGGTTCCACTGCTCTTCGTCACCACAACGCCTCCCACCACTACAACTACAACCCGTAAGCTATTTGACCGTTACACTTGCAGTCGAACTTGTTCTAAAATGTATCTAGACCAAATAGAATCAGGCACTTAACGCCATGTATGGTAGTGCAACCATACTGTACAGTATACATGTATCATACCTGTACACAGAAAAATAGCACAATGCACTGTTTATTGTACAGACCTTTGGGCAATGTGGTGATTTCATATGGTGCTGATAGCAAATATGGTGTGCCTGCCTTTGGTTCGTCATGGGTTTCCAGTACCAAATAAGGTATGAAAGGGGTGGTCTGGTACTATATGTTACCAGTACCATAATGTAGGAGTGCCATATGCTTTGCTACCACAGACAGAACCGATGGTGGTGGTACCAAATATATTATGTATATGCATGATTACCATATATGGCGTAAAGTGCCTGACTGTAATACGGATGTTCAGGCATCGTATGGTTCTCCAAAGTCGAAAATTCCGCAAAATCCATATATTTTTGAAGAAGACAATATCTGACTTTTCTTTGCCAATTCAGCAGTTGAGAAAACAAAAATTATTTAGAGTAATCAAAGAGTTATTTGAGAAAATATATCATAGAGTTTGAACCATGAATTTGGATTTGTAAAATGACAAAAGAATTTTTTTAATAAAACCGTTTTTAAATCAGTTTTTAAAAACTGCGTGTGATGCTGAAAATTGCAACTGTATACTGTAGTGGCAATACCGCGTACTGCTGGCTGTGAATTACCTACACACGTATTCTATCTATGGTAAAGATAAACTCTAACAATAGTAATCTTAATCACTATTGTAACAATCGTATCATAATCGTATGTGTAACAATAGTAATACTGTTTGTGGTTGCAGCTTGCGCAACATGCTGCGGTTCAACAATGGACCTTGCATATTTTAATGATGAGTTTGGACGATACACGGTTGTGAGTCCTGATCAGACGGAATACCAATCAGGCACTGTTGTCACAGTAGGGTGTGCTCCAATTGCGACTGTGATAGGCAGCCTTAAAATACCACCAGAGTTCCCTCCTTTATTCACTCCACGTTCAGGAACAGCTCAAGTAACATGTGATCAAGGTGTGTGGAAATATAATGGCTTTGAATATGGTTCACAATGTGTACCCGCATAAACCTTCTCTGAATACTGCCTGAGGCAAAACTTGGGGCAGTACTATATTTGCACATGGCCCGGGCCGGACACGCGCCCACCGGGCTGGCTGGTGAGCCCAGTGGGGCAGCCCGAATTTCCAATTTTTGATAAAATCTAGATCATCTTTGTGTATTTTCTGGCGATTTCAGTCTAGTTCTAATAGTAATTGTGTTTTTAATGTTATTCTCTAATAATCAGACAAATTAATGAATTTTCGTCCTGGTTTTCTTCGATGTTGCTAGAAAAATAACGTATATCTCACTTAAAGATCAATACTAAAGTCTGAATACGGAAATACGTTGAAAAGAGCGGGAAAGTGCTGAATTTGGCTTATTTGAGCCAACCGATTATTTTACCGAATATTTGAGCGCGAGCGCATCAATACTAAAAAGGCTAGAAAATCGATAAAAATCACTATTTTGGGCTAAAATCGTAAAGAAGCGCTAATTAGCGTTCAAATGCAGCTAAAAAGCGCTGTTTTGCAGGCAATTTTGTGTCTGAAATCAAAAATTGCTCCCATAGGGGAAAAATGGCAGGGAGGACCCGATCTGGGGTCTGGCTTAGGTGTGGGCAGACCCCCCAAACTCAGACTGTTACATGCCTGCTTGTGTTGTGGATTACGTTTCATGTATGTACAGTATGCTACATTGGTGGTAGGAAGAATCAGCTGGAAACCAAGTACAAGTATGGGTAATATGGATTACAAAATGGGTAAATAAAATCTCAAAATTTGGGGTTACGTATGTACTTCCCTCAAACATGACATTATCATTTTCGTTAAAATCAGTCCAAAAAGTGATAGAAATGCATAGATCAGCCAAAAAACAGTTTCCATTTTAATGTAAGTGTAAGTTTAAATTTAACCTAAACTAATAACTTAAATTAACATAATGACTTAATTGTCACTGCACGAGAAAGCGGGCCAAAATGGCCATTTTGCGGGCCATGAGGAAGCAAAGAATTGAATGAGATTGTTGAAAATTTACATGTAGATGTAGCTTTGATAGAAAAGAACGAATTTGAAGTCCGTTTTGCCCTAGCTCTCTTTCTTCGTCTGATATAGAACCCAGTACCTTCCACAGTATGACAAAACTCAATGTTGCTAAACTTAAAATTTAGATACTGAAACAGATGTAAAAATACACGCTGAATCTCATGGTGACATCTATTTTTTTTGTTTAAAATTGAAAATTCCGTTTTTTCGGACTCTCAAATTTTTAAAGCGAAAAAAACTCAAATTTTTGTCGTAGGAAAAGTCGTTTGAATGGCTTAAAAGATGCGCCATTTTGTCCTCTTTTGAATGGTATAAAGATATCTAGGGGTTGGTGTCAGTATAACTAGTAGTTAGATGTTATGGCGGACTAATGTAGTACGTACGTACATGTGTATTCAGTTTTGATTTACGCTGTATGCTAATTTAAGTGACAGTCCGTGTCAATCGGCCATTTCTATTTTCTCGCTTTACGATTCACTCGTACTTGTGCTGTTGCTAAACCTAAAGGTGTTCTGACATAAACTGCCGTTTGTTAGAAGTCAGTTCACAATCAACAGGGTTATGGGCCGTTTATGCCCTGCCCTAACGTGGTTCTAGAGGTGTTCCTTTGTGGCCGTTGTGGCACTCCGTTTCTGCGCAGTTTTGGGTAGTCAAACGACAAAACGCCCTGCTCGCCATGGAAAAAACGTCTGTCCCTCGGCTCACTACCAGTAATTGGCCAACGTGGCGAATGATGATCAGCAATCTGCTTGGCGCTCGCAAACAGTGGAAGATCGTTGTTCGACAAGAACCTGAACCACCCAACCCTGACGCCCCTCCCCAGGCTGCCGCCGCCGGCGCTGCCGACGCTGAACAGCAGCAAGCACCTAACGCCGCTCAACAAAGACAGATCGCCGCTCAACGAGAAAGGTACGAGAGTTGGCACGAGCGTAGACAGTTGGCTATGTTCACTGTGTTAGCGACCATGTCGCCAGAAGTAGAGCGGTGCATCCGTATTGAGGATGAACATGACCCTGCCGCACTGTGGGACAAACTTCTGGCTCACTTTGAGCAAACGAGTCAGCTGAGTTTGCTTGCCATACACACAGAACTGCAGTCTCTCGTGTATGATGGCAAAGCTCGCCCATCGGACTGGTTGTCGCAGCGACAACGACTGTACGATCAGCTTAGAGCGATGGACCAGCCAGTCGCACCTAGTATGCAGGTAGTACAAGCGCTGATCAATCTACCGTCCGGTTGGGAAAACGTGCGCAGCGTTATTAGTACGGCCTCGAATAACTCACCAGCCGACCGACCGTACACACTCGACCAGTTAGCCGCACAATTAGACGACGAGTGGCGCATGCGGAGCGCAGCTTCGCCTCCTCCTACTGCTCAGGCGCATGCGAACGCAGCTAGAGGTCGTAGCAGCAGACGGCCTAGAGGCAAATCTCGCGGTGGTGGCAATGCGCAAACGCGACAGAGTCAGGGTCAAAGTCAGAAACAGGCGCAAGACGACTACAGCTCTCAATGTTACAACTGCCACGGCTTTGGACACAAAGCACGCGCGTGTCCTAGTGCTCCCAGAACGCGCGGCAGAGGACGGCAACCAGCAGCCAGCGCAGCTCGAGCTGAGCCTGAGGACAGTAACTTTTTTGCTTATTCTGCTCATGCTCTTAGTGCTATGCGCAGTTTGCAACCTAATCAGGTACTATTGGACTCAGGGGCCTCCCATCACATGACCTCTCATGCTTCTGCTATGACTAATTACTAGGGTTCCGACGATATATCGATATCGATATCGAAAAGTCGATATATCGACCCTTTTTCCAATATCGATATCGATATCGATATCGCGATATTTCGCATCGATATTTTCGATATTTTTGTGTGGAAAATCAGGAAATATAACAAAACTGACACCAGGTCTATTTCTCTGGAATAGTAAAAAACAGTTTTTCCTGAACAACTCAGAAATCGATTCTATAGTTAAAGCCTGACAGTGTCATGATAGCTCTCAGAAACATCAGTTTCTCGCCATTCTCAGCTTCCTGACAGTAACGCTTTGCTTCTTAGCATACATGGGCTGCGGGGGGTCCGGGGGTTTGCCCACCCTCCAACTTAAGCTCACTTCCCGCAAACGACCCCACCCACCCACCTGCAGCCGACTTTTGTTCCTGACCCACCCACCAAAATCGCCGCGACCCCCACAAACGGGCATGCCCACCCCCAAGACCGTGTGTGCGTGCGCTGGCCGCGAGCGGCGGCTCTGCCTGCTGGCCGCTCTGCTGACTGATTTACACAAGGCCGTTGCTCCTCTAACGCTTCTTTGTCGGACGACATACTGAGATGGAGAAAAGGAACACTAACGCTTGTCGTGTTTGTCTGACTACGGCAGATGGACCTTCTGTTCGGTGCACATTCTGCTATGTGCAATACTGTCACACAGACTGTTTCGAGAAGTCCGTTTTTGGCGAAAAGACGTCTGCCTCCTATCGGAAGGAAATGATGGCACGACTGAGCAATTCTGACCCTCAACTAATTGCATCTGTCTGCTCAAAATGCTCCTTCTTTTTTCAACTGCGTAGTCTGAAGAAGGACATCGCGGTGCGACTGTCTGATCAGAAGGCAACAATGACTGAGTTTTCTCCAACAGTTGCCAGTTTTGCTGACTCTGACCTTGCCGAACTATCTGAGAAAGTCTCCAGCCTATCTGCTCAGCTGGAGAAAGTGACTGACGATCTGCAGAAACTTTCAGTTGCCAGTGACAACGGTGGAACTCGAACGTATGCGGCAGTTCTTAGGACTGCCAGCAACGGACTGCCTGTTCCCGATCCCACGTCTGCTTACGACAAGGCACATTCTCAGCTGGTACGGGTGTGCGACTGGGAACGTGAAATCCGGGAGCGGCGACGGCGGAATTCGAACATTCTCATCAATGGACTAATTCCTGACTCTTCACAGAAAATGGATGTGACGCAGCTGGTGAAGGATCTTTTTCTTGACCTACAAGTTGATTTTGCCCACGTTGCCAACATTCGAACTGTCAGTGGACAGAGAGCTGGAGTGAAAGTGATTGCTGAATTAAAGGACGCTGCCATTAAACGGGCGATCCTGGCTAGGAAACGAACCGTTCTAATGGCCAAGCGGCAGTCTGTCTTCATCGGTCCCGATCTGACTCCCTGGCAGACAAAGCAAGCATTTGATTTACGATCTGAATTGCGACGCCGACGCGAAAATGGCGATAGTGATCTGTTTATTGACTATCACACGCTCACACTTTGGAGAGCTAAGACCAAAGCCTCCATTTGTTAATCTTTCTGTTACTGTTTTACTTTGTTTCTTGCTTATTTATAGGTTAGTGCTAAGTTCAGGTTAAGTATAGTAGCAGGGTAGGTATGTAGCCGGCCAATCGGCCCAGCTGCCCTTCAATATTGAATAAACCTAAAAAAACCTAAACCAAATTTTAGTATTTTGGCTACCCCAACCCATTTTCCGACCCATGTACTGTATGGTTCTTAAATGTCTGCAGCAACACTGAAGATCTGCTCACTCCGCACACTTGAAGCAGGAGGGCAGAAGCAGACATGATAAACTAGTATTTCGGCTGAGCGGTGGTACATTTTCAAATCCTGAGGGGTACCGCCGGCTGATGGGTGGTTGAAAAAAGCAAAAAAGTCCGACTTTTTACTAAAATCAAGGATTTTTTGGCATATTTGTCATTAAAATTAGTTAAAATATGCTATTCTGTTTGAGCTCATTATGCCTAATGATAGTGAGGCATCGGCCTGAGGGGTCAACCTTTTCATAGAAGGGCTTCAGAAGGGCTACTACCTTTTCTGCGATTCTCTACTTAATTGATATCAGATGGCTGATTGCGTCAGTGCTTGACTGATAAGCAGCGAGAGCAGTTTGCTCTTTGAAATTTTCACATTTTCTCGCATAACTATAAATATCGATATCGATATCGATCGATATTGAACTGAAAATATCGATATCGATATCGATATCGAATATCGACAAGTTTTGATATCGTCAGAACACTACTAATTACTGTGTTTTCAAGTCGCCGATTCCTGTGTACTTGGCGAGTGGTGAGGTCATTCAAGCCGTTGGTTGTGGTGATTTGCAACTGTTCGACTCAACTACCAACCAGCAATTGTCCCTGCTACGTGCTCTGTACGTACCCGACCTGGAAGGTACGTTGTTCTCCATGCCAGCAACTGTCGAGTTGAACAATGAGGTGCTTTTTGCCAAATTTGTTGCTTCTGTGTACGCACCTAGTGGCTCTGTCATTGCCCAAGCCGACAAAGTCAAACGCCTGTTCATTCTGCGTGCAATGGTCAACCCGGGGAGACTAAAGGTTTGTGGGGATCCTATGGTAAAAAAACCCTCTAGTACAAGTTATGCTACTGTGCGTAATTACGTTTCTGCGGCGTCCTCTGTTCCAGGGCAGGCTACCGATTTAGCAGCAGTACAGCCTCGGGAGACGTCAGACATTACGCTCACACATTCTACAGTAGCGGGTGACCATGGGACGGTCACCCCAAAAGGCCGGCAAGTTGCTTCTTTGTCGAACGGTGAACTCTCTGCCAGCTTTCTAGCACGCGAGTCAGTCAGAGGTCGCACAGGGCCTCCCAGTGCGCAGCTGTGGCACCAACGCTTGGCTCACTTGGGACAGGACTCTCTTGCCCGTCTGCTACGAGGTGATCTGGCCACTGGTCTGAAATGTGGTCGCGTGAAAACCCTCGATTTCTGTGAACCGTGCACACTCGCAAAGACGCGGCGGCTACCGTATCCCAAGGCCACAGAGTTTCGTGCGTCACAACCGTTGGAGCTCATACACACAGACTTGTGCGGACCGTTTCCTGCCTCCCACGACAACAAACGGTATTTCATGTCTGTTATTGATGATTATTCGCGTATGAGTTTTGTTCGGTTTCTTACGCACAAAAGTGACGCACCAAACGCACTGATACAGTTAATAACGCGTCTAGAAACAGACTCGCAGTGCAAATTGCGTACATTACGTTCTGACAAAGGCGGCGAGTATGTCGGAAACGAGCTCAATGCTTGGCTGTCAAACCTGGGTGTACATCATCAGTTCTCTGTTCGCGACTCTCCACAACAGAACGGTACAGCGGAGCGATTCAACGGTGTTGTGCTAGAGCGGGCCAGAGCTTTGCTAGCAACAAGTGGATTTCCTCTCAAGTATTGGACCGAAGCAGTTGCCTGCGCTTCTTATCTTCGCAATCGGTCTCCATCCACTTCGTTGTCACCAGTGGTCACTCCATACCAACGTTGGTTTGGCAGGATGCCAGATTTGTCGCATCTATGTGTCTTTGGCTCGGTCGCCTATTCTCATCTCAACGAGTCGGAACGATCGTCTAAACTAAGTCCACGTGCTGAAAAGACGTACATGCTTGGCTATCCTGATGGCACAAAGGGCTACCGCTTGCTTCGGGCTTCCAATTCGTCTGTGATTGTCCGCCGTGACGTCATCTTTGACGAATCCAGTTTCTATGGTTCGCCCTCATCTGCAACAAATCAGTTAGACATCGTGTCACCTGGTACTGTAGTTCAGGAGGAGAAAGAGATGCAGTTTGAGGAACTACAGGTACCAGATGAGAAGGGGTTACCAGCTGAAGAACAACCACCAGTTCCGGAGTTGCCTGTACAGCCACCGCCACCACCGGTACAGCCAGAAGATCTACAACCAGTTGCACCGGAAGTGCAACCACCACCGGCAGTACAACCACAAGCAGTGGCTCCACCTCCAGTGGCCCCACCACCAGTGGCTCCTGTAGAACAACGGCAACCCGCAGAGGCACCTGCTCAGCCTATTCGCGTTTCCCAGAGAGCGAACAAAGGTGTTCCACCCGTGCGTTTTGACAATGATGGCGCGCATGCAAAAACTACAAACTCACAAGAAACAGAAGAGCCTACAAATTGGCGGCAGGCAATGGATAGCATAGACGCAAAGCAATGGGAAAACGCAGCAAACGCAGAGTTTGATTCGCTACAGTCATTCAGAACCTGGGACCTTGTACCCCCACCACCAAAACAGAAGGTTATTGGCAGTAGGTGGGTCTTCAAGTTGAAGAAGAACGAAAAAGGAGAAACTGTTCGGTACAAGGCTCGTCTAGTTGCAAAGGGGTTCGCTCAGCGTTTCGGCATTGACTATTTTGACATTTTCTCACCTGTTGTGCGCTGGGAGAGCGTCAGATCCATTTTCGCTGTTGCCGCATTGAAAGGCATGGCTGTTCATCAGCTCGACGTTGAAACAGCATTCCTCAACGGTTACCTGGAAAAAGACGTCTACATGGCGCAACCAGAAGGATTCGTTGATCCCACCAAGCCTACTCACGTTTGTAAGCTCACGAGGAGTCTTTACGGACTCAAGCAGTCTCCTCGCTGTTGGAATCAAGCCCTCTCAAAGGCGTTGGAGAAGTTTCAGCTGAAGCAAGGTACTGCAGACCCCTGTGTCTACTATGGGAAAATCAATGGCAAGGAAGTTCTGGTCGGTACTTATGTAGATGACATGTTAGTTGCCAGTGCTGACCCGCAAGCCTTAGATCATCTCAAGCGCCTGATCGCCAGAGCGTTCAAGGTGAAAGACTTGGGACTGGCTTCCTACTTTCTCGGTGTTTCGGTCAAGGCACAAAAGGATGGTTTTTGGCTGGGGCAAAGCAGCTACATCCAAAAAGTTCTTGCTAAATTTGGTATGGAAGATGCCAACCCAGTCGAATCACCTATGTCAGCTACACAAGAGTTGCTACCAAGCGGACCAGGTGCAGAATTGCAAGACTCAAGCACTTACCAGTCAGCAATTGGCTCGCTGATGTTTATTTCTGTAGCGACAAGGCCAGATATCGCATTCGCAGTCAACAAGCTAGCGCAATTCTCTTCCAAGCCTTCAGCCGTTCATTGGTCTGCTGTGAAACGAGTTTTCCGGTACCTCAAGTTTTCGCAGAAGTACAGGCTAGCGTTCAGAAGAGACGGAAACTCACAGCTACACTCGTTTTCTGATGCCGATTGGGCTTCCGATCCAGTCACCAGGAGGTCTGTTGGTGGCTACGTTTCGTTTTTGGCAGGCGGCCCCATCTATTGGGCATCATGCGCACAAAGATTGGTTACCAAATCCACGGCCGAGTCGGAGTTTGTGGCGCTTTCTGAGACAGCGGCCGATGTCAAGTTTTTACGCACTCTAATGAACGACATCGGCCATCCCCAAGCACAAGCAACCAAGTTGCACGAAGACAACAAGGCTGCCATACACTTGGTAGATTCACCACACGGCCATGCACGTACGAAGCACTTGTACGTGAAACTCAACTTCGTCCATGACTACGCCAAAGCTGGTTACTTACAAGTGCTCTACTGCAGCTCTAAAGACCAAGTGGCTGATGGTCTGACTAAGCCACTACCTACACCGACTTTTTCCGGCTTCATCAAGGCCCTCAACTTAATGCACTAACTTTTTAGCGCAATACACGCAAAGCAAGCACTCACAAGCACAATGCAAGCTTACTGTACTTGTCTTGTGTATTCCTTTTCTTTTGCTTTGATTCTCGTCATGTCATTGCGTGTTTTGTTGCTTTCTTCTTTTAGCCTCATCAGTCATCGCTTTTACTTGCTGTTTTGTTATCAAGCAATTTTCTTACTGAGAAGTTGTGCTGTGTTGTTTATTTTTATTAGTCCGAGGAGGAGTGTCAGTATAACTAGTAGTTAGATGTTATGGCGGACTAATGTAGTACGTACGTACATGTGTATTCAGTTTTGATTTACGCTGCATGCTAATTTAAGTGACAGTCCGTGTCAATCGGCCATTTCTATTTTCTCGCTTTACGATTCACTCGTACTTGTGCTGTTGCTAAACCTAAAGGTGTTCTGACATAAACTGCCGTTTGTTAGAAGTCAGTTCACAATCAACAGTTGGATGGGGTGGACGGGCCACTTTGGCCGTTTGAATGCTCAAAAATCGATCATCTATTTTACTTTTTATCAAAATATATGCCTTAGGATTAGCTTGTTCAGGTTATATGCATAACACTAATTGCAGAATGACGTTTTCATGCCTCAGATAGTTTAAACAGACCGTTTGCTACTGTTTTCACATCTGCATATAGGTGTCTCCTTCTGAGGTGCGCCATTTTGAGCATGACTTATGTGTGATACAGTAAGCGCCGACTCTTCTGTCAATTTCATGCAGAACGCAAAAGTTCAATGATTATTTTACATTTATTTTATATTTTACTTTGTATTCCATACCATGATTTGACTCAAAACTGCAGAAAACGCTGGTTCTCTAAATCTGCAGAGAACGCTGTTTACTCTCTGGTTCAGACCTTGATTTGACCCAAAAGTGCACATTTGAAAATGCTGCTGACTGGCAAATGGGCGGCCGCAAAATTTCGAAAAATCAAGCGAGCTGGGCCAAGCAAAGGTGTAGCCAATGGTGAAACGAAAGCATTGACTCCTGCCGCCGGTCCTGTCTCAGTCAGCAAAGCTGTACAGCTCCAGTGTCACAAGGCACTGAAGACCTTCTATCATTGGAGAATAACTGGTATGCATGTTTTGATTTGTATACTGTATTGTGTCAGACTTTATACTCTTCCTGTCATCTGAAAGTACAGTATGTTAAGTGTTTCAGGGTAACGGTATTGTAAGTCGGTCCTGTTTGCTTTCGATCCTCAGGTCGATGAACGTTTTTCATTTTTTAAATCCGTTTGGTGTTTATACTGTGCATGCGTGTCTGTTTTAGTGTACATTTATAATGTATAGAGCAGAATATTGCCTTCACTAACAGGCAAGCAGTGCGTTTAGATCAGCTTTGTTACCTTTGGGCCGGCTTAAAATTTCATAATTTCAAATAGCCCCAAAATGAGCACTACAGTATGTAATAGAACGCCTTTTTTGATATGCTGCTTGTTTGCATTAATTTAGCTGGGCGACGAATATTCACATCTTTCTAGTAGATTTTAAACAATCAAGTTGGTTTCACCTTCGTAACACGCGCCATAGAAAATCAGCCACCGCTGGGACGGCGACCAAGTTATAAACACTAATTTACGCGATTTGATCCACGCGGCCGTTTTGAACCCGCATTTCTCCAATTCTTCATGAAATTATGTGCGGTTTTTTCGTAAATAATCGCATCCGGTCATGCTATTGCCGTTTTAGCGTAAATTTTGCCTCTAGCGCGAGTTATTCAAATCTGTTGCCCATAATTAAAAATGGTACCAAGTGCGTCATACAAAAGTTCTTCACAGACGGACGCTTTTAGATCGCATTTTTCTAATTTTTCACGGAATCAAGTGCGGTTTTTTGCGTAAATTATCGCATCCGGTCATGTTATCGGCGGTTTTAGCATAATTTTTTTGCTGTAGCGTGAATTTTTGAAAACCATTGGCCATACCTAATATGAGCTCATACTTATGAAAGTATGAGTTCACCTTTATGAAACCGGTGTTCTCATAGAATCATAGAAAATCTGTCATAATATGAACTCATAACTTTTATGAAATCGGCCCCAGGTGTCTCTAAGCTTTTACATGGACATTTTTCGAAATTATGATGTCACTGTCTTTTAACAGCAAAAATACAACAATTTTAAAAAAATTGAAAAAAATTGCATAACTGAAATTTCCGAGGTTCCATAATTTAATTGAAAATATAATTGTAATTGAAAATATTTGAAAACTATTTCAATTAATTTAATTTAATTTAATTGAAAATAAAAACTGAGCCCATAATTTAATTGTAATTGAATTGAAATTCAAATTCCATAATTTTACATCACTAATAGTAATATATCTATACATATATGTTTTTCGCCAATCAAACATATAAATAACACATATAGTTATATGTTTCTGAAAATTGAATATACACATATTTTTAAACATAAAACATATTTGTGTAAAAGTCGCTTATTCACATATATTTTGTCTTAATTTTCGATAATTCAAACTTGAGATTCTGAATTTCCTGTTTAAAACGGTTTGCAACAATTTAGATAGCACTCAGATTCAATCAGCTTAAGTGAAAGTCAGATTTTGGAAAAGTTTACTGTCAAATAGCAACCAAAAGTCAATCATGAATTCCTATAGCAAAAATATGTATATGTTTCCAGAAACATATTGGCCTCACAGGAAACCACAGTAAGGGGGTTTCCTCAGGTGGAGGGTCGAGGGGGGTTTCTCCCAGACGGTTGGTCCCAAATTTCAAAAAGCTCCAAAACACCTGGAAATGCGTTTTTAGCACGTTTTTCTCAGTTAGGACTACTGTAGCTACGGGTATTTGAATTTGAATTGGGTATGGGTATGGGTAGGTATTTTTTAAAATACCCATACCCGGGCATGGGTATGGGTAGGTATTTTAAAAATACCCGGGTATCGGTTATAAATCGGGTATTTTTCGTTAAAATCGCAAAGTTTCCTAAAAATGCCAAATTTCAATAGGTTATACAAAACAGTTTTTAAATCTGCTTTTTTAATAATAATTATGTAATACCCAGCCAGCAGCTGATGTAACCGCCACAGTTTTACTTTACTTACAGTTACTGGAACAGTTGTGAATTTTCGAATGGTAGAGCTTTCCAAACTTGTTTTAAAACTGAGCTATTCAGACTTAAACGTACAGCCAGTTGTTGCAAAGATCAAAACCAGTGTATTTCACGCTTTTCATGCAGAACATTGAGTTTTTTAATTGTAAAATGTAGATTTTCCACCTACAAGACCCGGGTCTTATAACTGGTGCAAAAATGTGACCCCAAATTTAGGCATTTCCCGGTTATAAGACCCGGTCTTATAGGTGGAAAACTCCGGTAGGTCGCGTCAGTCCAAAATGAGTTGACTTTTCTCCAGATGGCGACAAATGGTCTACAAATTAGCATTAACGAGTTGATATCTTTTCTATAAGCTTGAAGAAGATCATCTTTGGACTGAACTTGTTGTTTTGTAGCTAGACTTTGGTTAGTAAGCTGCCAAACCAAGCAAATTTATATCAATCAATTTTACGAAACTGAAAGAAATTGCTCTGTAAACCTGAATCACAATGCCACTCAACAAAACACTCTTTACAAATTGCCCATACAAGGGTCGATCAGTCACTGTTTGCAGTGGCAGGGTGACAAGTCGTAACCAGTCAAATGACTGCCCGACCGCCCAGGGCTTTATCGTCACCAGCAATCTTTCCTTTTAAAATCGGTTTAGTATCGTTGACCTTTGCTGTTCTTCTTGCTCTAAATGATGTCACTCAAACCGAACTGTGTCGTGTTTCTTAGTTTGACTGTTCTTCTGGGAACTTCTCAGGATGAGCGAATGGGAAAAGTCGGTTGCAAACCAGGGGAGAGAACAGGGTCCTTGAGGCAATGGATGGATCCAGTGACAGACAAATTTTGGCTGAAACATGAATGCATCTCATTCGAGCATCCATCCTGTGCACAGGTTCTTAAACAACTGCGCAGTCTCGATCAGAACGATAGATCTAAAATGTCTATATAATAGAGGGTTTTCATTTAAGAATGGACTTCTACTTAAGACTGTATATGCCATCGTCCAGAAATGAGTTTGAGAAAAACTGAAAGAAAAGACGTTCATATTATTCTATTCTACAGGGTGTCTCAAAAAAAATGATCACATTTCTTTTTACTGCCATTTCCGCAAATTTTGACCAAATAGGCTGAAATTTGGGCCATACGTGCCAAAATTCGGGGAATTTTATGTGTTAAAGTTTGGTGCACCAGGCTTGACTCATTCCCGAGAAATTTCAAAAAAAGTGAAATTTGGTAATTTCAATAGTGAAAGCCGGTCACCGAAAAAATGATCACATTTCTTTTTACTGCCATTTCCGCAAATTTTGACCAAATAGGCTGAAATTTGGAACATAGGTGGCACAATTCGGGGAATTTTATGTGTTAAAGTTTGGTGCACTCATTCCCGAGAAATTTCAAAAAAAGTGAAATTTGGTAATTTCAATAGTGAAAGCCGGTCACGAAAAATGTAAACATTTCCTTTTCCTGTATCTTTTCTAATTTTTGTCGGAATTGGATGAAATTTGGAGTGTAAACGCAGAAGTTCAGGGTAATTTGTGTGTAAAAAGTTGACGCATGAACTCCAACGCTGTCGTTAGAGTTTAGGCGATAATGTAATGTAACGTTTTTTCGACCGGCTTTCGCTATTGAAATTGCCAAATTTCACTTTTTTTTAAATTTCTCGAGAATTAGTCAAGCCTAGTGCACCAAACTTTAACACATAAAATTCCCCGAATTTTGGCACCTACAATCCAAATTTCAGCCTATTTGGTCAAAATTTACGGAAATGGCAGTGAAAAGAAATGTGATCATTTTTTCGGTGACCGGCTTTCACTATTGATTTAACAAATTTCACTTTTTTTGAATTTTCTCGGGAATGAGTCAAGCCTAGTGCACCAAACTTTAACACATAAAATTCCCCGAATTTTGGCACCTATAGTCCAAATTTCAGCCTATTTGGTCAACATTTGCGGAAATGGCAGTAAAAAGAAATGTGATCATTTTTTTGAGACACCGTGTATTTCTATCTGAGAAGTACATGGTGCCTGAAAAATACTAAATGTTTCTCTTTCGCAATGTTTCCATTTTTAACACCTGTCTAGAGACCTTGAAATTACGAAATTTAGGATGCACTTCAATTCTAAAATTTTGGTTATAAGCCTGGCACACCATCTTCAAAACACAAAATTCCTAGGATTATGGGCACATAGAATATTCCAAATTTCGGCTATGTTTAGTAAAACATAGCAAATCGAAATGCTATCATTTTGTCTGGACTCTGCATATGCGTACTTAACAATATGATGGCAATGGCATTTCGTTTTATCAGGCGTTTTATCCGGGTTTTGTTTACTAGACTTGCGGATGGGCTCAAACCTGTCGCGACAGCCCAGCTTGGAAAAGAGGAGCTGGAAATCATGCATACGTGGCTGGAATTGAAACCAAACTGTCAGGAGAGGGTAGTCTGGAGAGGTTAGCTGAAACTTTTATCGAGCTCAACAACATATCTAAGGTCTGTTTAGTTGGTCTGTGCTGTGTTGTAGTAGTGCATCTGCAACGGTTAGCAATTGTGCCTGGACCAGCGTAGATTTGCATGTCCCACTGAACCTGGCAGGGAAAATCATAGGGGACATAAGCATCGACAATAGAAACAAGTAACAGTAGAACCTCTGTATCCACTTGATGCAGACCAGGGAGCAAAAGCTCCCATCGTGTCCCCGAGAGTCGGGGACAACCCCTTGTCCTTCTACAGTATCCAGGCTACAAAATACAGTATACCCCCTTTGTACCCCGCTTTCGGCGACATGTTTTCCTTGTCCCGCGGGACAACTTCTTGTCCCCTGGAGGACACCCAGAGGACAACTTTTTGTCGCCCGCCTGACAACTTCTTGCCTCTTCTCCTTGACAAATCCCCCTTGTCCCGGGACAAGTCGTACCTTGTCTCGGGACAAGTCCCACCTTGTCCCCGGGGCTTGTCCTGGCTTGTCCCCACCCATGTCTCCGTCGGGATATCTGGAACACCTTCTCCCCAGAGGAGGTGGTTGTCCCCCGTCTAACTGGGACCGGACGATTTTAGGCCATCAGGAAGGGTCCTACTGGGTTTCAACTATAGCTCTGTGGGTCACTGTTAGCGTAGCACTTATTCCGGTCTACTGTATTTGATCTACCACTGCGTCACTATCAAGAATGAACAGAATTTTCTAGTGACGTCATGGTGGAAGTTAACATATGCGAGAGTGCAAAACACACCAGTTCAAAATGTGAGGCTCGTGAGTGGAAGGAGCACAGTAAAGACGATCAGAAACTGCCTCACAATGTGCAGCTGAAGAGTGAGATGATTCGGCAGCAGAATGAGGCTGGTTTAAAGAAATCTGCCGTTGAACTTGGAGCCGGTCTCGGATATGGGCTGGGCGTGGGACTGGGGGTGGGATTAGGAGTAGGAGTTGGAGTACCTGTTGGTCTTATGACTACCACCATTTCTACTGCAACTACAACCAAAAGTACATAGCAAATTTAAAATGATTCCTTAAAATGATTGTGCTTGCAGGCCAAGGCTGCGAACCAGTAAATGAGTCGCCACTCTTTCCAGGACTCACCTACCCAACAATGGACTACAACCAAGACCCTGTGAATGGTCTGTATGCAGTGGGAGCCAGTGTGACTGGCACCTGTGTAGGATTTTTGGAAATACACTTTTTCGTCAATGAACAAGATAATCCGTATGGTGCTACGTTTCAAATGGTCAACCCACCAGCTGTTACTATGTTTTGCAGCAGTAGATTTCAGTGGCATTTCCCTGATGTAGGGTTTACATTAAAAAGTTCAGAAAATGGAGCATGTACGGGGTGAACGGTGTAAATCTGAACTGTTTTAGAATTTAACATAAATAATAAACTATGTATGTAGTTCAATTTAATTTAATCACCTTTAAAAACTCGACGCACTTACAAAATGCACTTCCGAAGGGACTATTCGACCAAAAAAATATCCCGTCACAGTTGATGTAGTGGTTTAGGCCGCGAATCCACTGTGCGCATTCACTGGCTGGCACCAGTTACGCACGTTTATCCAGTCAGCAGAACAAGTTTTTGTCATAAACAGTTGGTCATTGGCAACCAGTCGCATGAGTCCACAGCATGCATGATTGATCCTCCCAAGAATGTATAAGGGAAATATTCCGTGGCCATGCGCTGCAACAAAGTTTAAACAACAAAATCATGATCGGTCACGATCTTGAAAAGTTCTAAAAGGCGCTGTATTGCAATCGAACACGATTTCGGCCGCTCATTGCAGTCTCGAGTTTCTTGAGCGGAAAGATGATATAGTCTGACCTGGCCTTTTTTCAAGTTTTCAGAATAATCTGGTCGCCATTATGTCAATTCCACCGAATAAAAAGATGCTTGGCACGGTTATTATTATTTGTTTTTAATAGTTTGTTTTGGCAAAATCCCAGCCAGCTAGCCTTCTGTAGCTATGAGTTATGCCCCTCTGAAATAAACTGATCCGAATTTTGAGACGTCAAATTTGAGTGTATAAACACCCTACCAGGGGCACCCTACCAACCCTTCGTCAGATAAATTCTGGTGGATTTTTAGTTTCAGTCAATATGAATGAAAAATAACCTGACAAGCATTTGTAGACGTCAATTTTGAACATAAAACATAACTTTTTCACCTTTCATGCTATTTAGCAATACCAGTCTGACATGTTTTGAGGTGAGGCCATTGGCCCGCTTCCCATTGTTTGTCTGGCTCTTCAAGTGTCTAGTTAAGGTGTTTGTCTCACATCGACGTGTAGCATAGTGGTTTAGTGCATTAGACCGCAAATCCGCCCAGCTACGCTCTTTCAAATTCCTAACTTTTTCAACTTCTTTTCATAAATATCTCACGAACCGTTCATCGGATATAATTCTGGTGGATTTTTACTTTCAGTCAACGTAAAAAATTATTAAACATCGTCGAAAATGAGGGTGGTGCGTTTTGGTCATAAAGCACGGCTGCGTGGCCTGATTTACTGTAGGTGTTCATTGTGTTGCCTTAGTTAAGTCAATTGTAATCGGCGACCCCACCTCGGTTTCATCCCTAAGTGTGCTCCAATAAGCGAGAAGCTCTTACAGTCAAGCAGTTCGTATAACCCTAGTTTGTGTGTGTGGTTTTATGTAAGAACTAGGGTTCCGACGATGAATCGACCCTTTTTTTCCAATATCGATATCAAGTTTTTCGCAGACAACTCAGAAATCGGTGGTATAGTCAACACCTACGTAACAATGGCATGGTAGCTCTCAGAAACATAAATTTCTCGGCATTCTCAGCTTTTCACATGCCAAAACTCGAATGGATTGGGAACCCCTTAAACTAACCATTAACAATACCACTTAACAAATTAGTCTAGCCAACACAGTTGGTCGAGTGGTTAGGCCACCGACTGCTGTGTGCGTGTGTAGCGAGGCGACTGCACACGTTCACCCCCTCGGCGCGGCCCGTGTTAGTCGCAAAGAGGAGTCGATGGCACGTAGGCTGGCATGTCGCGCGTGTGCCAGCTGAACTTCTAAACGCGCTGACTCACTCCTCTGACCTGGTGTTGTCTGAGGCCGGCCGTCTTATCCGTGCCAATGAGGAATTTGGCCTCTTGGCCCATCTACACAGCCGTCCCCTGGGGCGTATGTCCTGGTGCAGCCAGTTTGTTATCATTGCATGCTGATTGCTGCATCTGGGGCATGGGGCGTGTTGATTGTTCAGCCCCCGTGCCGGGTAGTCTTACCTGGTTAGTTACTAACAATACCAAACTTTAAAAAAAACAAATTAGTCTTTACCAGACACACATACTATGGTGGATAGTGTTCCGACGATATCAAAACTTGTCGATATTCGATATCGATATCGATATCGATATTTTCAGTTCAATATCGATCGATATCGATATCGATATTTATAGTTATGCAAGAAAATGTGAAAATTTGAAAGAGCAAACTGCTCTCGCTGCTTATCAGTCAAGCACTGATGCAATCAGCGATCTGATATCAATTAAGTAGAGAATCGCAGAAAAGGTAGTGGCCGATCTGAAGCCCTTCAATGAAAAGGTTGATCTCTCAGGGCGATGCCCCACCCATTAGGCATAAATAAACTCAGACAGAATAGCGTATTTTAACTTATTTTAATGATAAATAAGCAAAAAAGCTTAACTTCAGTAAAAATCAGACTTTTTTCCTTACGATCCTTTCAACCACCCGTCAGCCCGGCGGTACCCCCTCAGGATTTGAAAATTTGCCACCCCTCAGCCAAAATGCTAGCCCATGTCTGCTTCTGCCCTCCTGTTTCAAGTTTGTGGAGTGAGCAGCTCCTCAGTGTTGCTGCAGGCAGACGTTTAAGAACATAAGCGTTGCTGTCTAAAAGCTGAGAATGCCGAGAAATCGATGT
This sequence comes from Sabatieria punctata, assembly GCA_030248155.1. Classification (NCBI taxonomy): domain Eukaryota; kingdom Metazoa; phylum Nematoda; class Chromadorea; order Araeolaimida; family Comesomatidae; genus Sabatieria; species Sabatieria punctata. The sequence goes on along the minus strand of JASANB010007707.1, from coordinate 12,015 downwards.
TTCTGAGAGCTATCATGACACTGTTAGGTTTTGACTATACCATCGATTTCTGAGTTGTCCAGAAAAAACAGTTTTTTACTGTTCCAGAGAAATAAGCTTGGTGTTAGTTTTGTTTTTTCTTACTTTTCCGCACACAAAAATATCGAAAATATCGATGCGAAATATCGCGATATCGATATCGATATCGATGTTGGAAAAAGGGTCGATATATCGACTTTTCGATATCGATATCGATATATCGTCGGAACCCTAATGGTGGACGAGTGATTTTTTCTGTGCAGATGTGACAGATCACAACCGGTCATAGATGACTGCCGGACCGCCCAAGGCGTTATCGTCACTAGCAATCTTTTAGCGCCGGGTGGCCAGTTCCTTCTAAAATCGGTTTTCTGTTGTTGGCCCAGTTCTTCTACTCTGCCTTGCTCTAAACGATGGCACGAAATGCATTCCAGTTTCTAATGCTTGGTGTTCTAACGGTTGTTGGTAAAGAACACGTGACTACCGGAGTTTTCCACTTATAAGACCTGGTCTTATAACTGGAAAATGCCCAAATTTGGGGTCACTTTTTGGCGCCCTTTTGAAGACCATGGTCTTATAACTGGAAAGTGTTATTTGACTGCAAACAAGGGTTTTTGGCCAAAAGTTGAATTTGTTTTTCACCTACATTGTTGTTCCAGACATGCCTGACCGTTTTACGCTTGACTTGTAGAACTTTACTTGAAATTACAAAAAGAAGCAAGTGTTGAAGCATAGCAGGTACTGTATTGTGTTCAAAAGAAAAATCAGAATCATGTTTTATCTATATTAGGTACTTCTGCCTTTGTTTTTTCGCGATGGACAGCTTTTGTTTAGTTTAAAAACAGATAATTGTGTGCTAAAATCTATTAATTTAACTAAGACCATGGTCTTTTAACTGGAAAATGGGTGTCAATGAACCAAGTTTTCTGACCACCTATTAGAAGACCATGGTCTTATAACTGGAAACAAAAACCTATTATAAGACCATGGTCTTCTAACTATGGTGGTCTTATAAGCGGAAATCTCCGGTAAGGTTGGCTGCAGCCCAGGAGAGATGACAGGGTCGCTAAAACAATGGAAAGATGCAGACACAAACAAGATGTGGCTAGAACATGAGTGTGTGTCGTTTGAGCATCCATCTTGCACCCAGGTTGAGACAAAATTCTCCGCAAGGGGCATATATATGTAGTTGAGTAGGTTTAGAGTTGTGGTTGGGCCACGTCTTGTCGCAACAGTAAGGCATGGATTCGTGGAATGGGGAATCATGCATACATGGCAGGAATTGGAACTGCTATATCGTCGGATGAAACGCTTGTGAGGTTAGTTAGTGCTACTGTTGTTTGTGTATACACATACACATTTACCATACACAAAAATACACATTGTTTTTTCAATGTGCATACACATACACATACACCTACACATTGAAAATTCAGATACACATTACCATACACAAACAGTACTCAAAATGTGTATTTTGTGCATGTGTATTTGATCAGGAAAAGTCGATAAAATTTCGAACAGAATCGTAAAATTTCGATGGTTTTGCTGCATTAATAAACGGTAGATATCCTGATAAAGCCTTCAAATGGCCTAAGTAACTTGATTTCAAAGCTATCGAAGGTTTATAGCAACAGACATTGAGAGATTTGATTTTTTTAGCATTTCTGGCTCAAAATCTACCAAAAAATTTGCATTTTCAGTACAATACACATACACAAATATACACAAAAATACACATTGTTTTGTTGAATGTGTATGCACAAATTACCATACACATTTAAAGGTAAATGTGTTGTGTATACACATACACATACACATACACAAACGGGAAACCCAATACCAAACAACAGTAGTTAGTGCTGAGTAGAAATCAATAGATAAATAAATAACACCACATTCAGTTGGTTTGCACTTTGCTGCAGTAGTGCATCCTCCTCACTCAGTGACTGTGGCTGGATAACTGTAGATTATGGTAAACCATTGGATCTAAGAGGCAAGGCAATCGGAGACATCCGTCTTGAAAAGCAAAACAAGTATATTGCTTGTTTGTCAACAAAAATCCATTTTACTAGGAGCAAAACTATCCACAATCTATGTACGTTCCAGTGATGTAATTGTTCAAGTGGATGTGTGCAAAATTAGAAAATATATCTATGGCAAATGCAACGAGCAGGAGAAACAAGAGGGTGAGCAGCAGAAGGAAAGAGAGGAAGCGGAGTTGAAAGCAGAAGAACTTGAACAGGAAATAGCTAGACAGAGCAGTGAAACAGAAGCAAAGAAGAGTGCTGTTGAACTAGGAGCTGGGCTTGGGTATGGACTGGGTGTTGGGCTTGGCGTTGGATTAGGAGTGGGGGTCGGCGTTCCACTGGCCTTTGTAACCACACCATCCACTACGACAGGTGACAGAATGAAACTGTACTGTACTCGGAAACACTTGGACTGAATTAATCTGTTTTAGCAGCATATTGTCCTGTGACAGATTGTTGTGACATGCTGCCGGAAGAAGTGTATGGTCCAGTGGGATTTCCTTACCCCACTTTCAAATTTGACCAAGCATTGGTTGCAAATCGATATCCATCGGGAACTCGAGCAATAGTGATATGCATTAGTCTTGGTTTCAACCTTTGCTGGTCCCCAAGTGTTCGTGACTGTGCTTTGGAATTCTCGCCATATGATGGCTTTGTTTGCTCTTCTGGTGTATGGACGTACAATGGGAAAGGCTTGAATCGGTTTGCCTGTTTTTAGCTCGGCATTGAAAGTGTTAAAATATCTGCTAAATAAAAATACACATTTTGAGTACAATTTGTGTATATGATGAAAGATTGTGAGTGTTTAGTGTGAGTGTTTTGTGTGACTAGTTCCTGTGCGCTTGTCCGGTTGTGTGTGTTTTGTGTTTGTGTTGACTAGTCACAAACTTCCGTTTCATTGGTGTCGAGAAACCCATCTGAACTGAACCTACCTGCCGCTCTCCTACAAGTCTCTCCAATCGACCGTTCCTGTACTCAAGTCTCACCAACCGTTTCTCTCCTTCCAGTGATCTTCAGGTACAGACGTGGTGGCCCTGTTTCAATACCCACTTGACTACCCATTTGTTCATCGTCAAAGTCTGTTTTGACCAGTGTGGTGCACTTTTTATCTAGGTAACTAGGTAACTAGGTATACCTAGTATTACCTAGTTAATATTCGGGAAAAGTACCTAGATTTACTTTACCTAGTTGCTGGTTACTCTATTTTACCTATTTTTACTTTACCTAGTTTTAAATCCACATAACTAGGTACTTCTAGGTAGAACAAGTTTACCTAGTTTGATATTTTCAGTTTTACGTGGCTTTTTCAGTCAGCAAACCTTCAAATTTCCGGCTTTTCCCACAATTACAGTGGCCCAGAGAATGAATTTCTGATCAATAAAATACAAATACGTATTTACTTGAAATGTATCAAATTTCGTAAATTTTTACTCAACTAACTTCATCATAGTTCTATTGAACCAAAAATAATATTTTGACTTGATTTCGACGTTTTAGGTTTACCTAGTATTACCTAGTTTTTCTGGGCTTTACCTAGTATTACTTTACCTAGTTTCTTAACTGAGAACTTTACCTAGTATTACTTTACCTAGTTTTTTAGGTGACAACTTTACCTAGTATTACTTTACCTAGTTTCAAATTTTCAAAATGCACCACACTGGTTTTGACTTTGAGCGTAAGTATCTCAGGAGTTAAGCAGAGTATCTTGATCAATTTTTCACCATTTTTTAAAGAATTTAACTATCTTTCATTTAGAAAAGGATTGATTCGATTCGGTTGAGATTTACTTTGGTGGACCATGTATACCTAAATTATAAGATTCGACGCTCCAGAGTGGAGTTATACCTGTATACCTAATACAGTCAGGCACTTAACGCCGTTTATGGTACCGACACCATATAAGGTGCCGGTACCGAGGGTAGTGGTACCATATATGGTACCGGCACCATATATGGTGCCCCCACGTTCGGCGACTGTGGTGGTACCATATATGGTACCGGCACCATATATGGTACCGTCACGATATATGGTACCGGCACCATATATGGTACCCCTACCCATGGCCATGGGTGCCGGTACCATATATGGTACCACTTAGTGATGTAAAATTATGGAATTTGAATTTCAATTCAATTACAATTAAATTATGGGCTCCATTTTTAATTTCAATTAAATTAAATTAAATTAATTGAAATAGTTTTCCATTATTTTCAATTACAATTACATTTTCAATTAAATTATGGAAACTCGGAAAATTTCAATTATGCAATTTTTTTCAATTATTTTTTCAATTTTTTGAAAATTGTTGTGTTTTCCTGTTAAAAGACAGTAACAGTGACCCAGGACTTCGAAAAATGTCCATGTAAAAGCTTACAGACACCTGGTTAGCCTGTTATTCAAACAGGCAAGAAAATTTTAAACTTTAAAAACGCATAAAATGACATTCTGGGGGTAAATTTACAGATATTTCATTATTTTCAGTACTTAATGTAAAGGTTTTCAGCATTTTTGAGCAACATCACTTCCTAGGTACCTTCGCCAAAACCCCACCATACACCAACAAATCACTGTTGTGACTTTTACAGTCAGGCACTTAACACCGTTTATGGTACCGGTGGTTGTAAGGTGCCGGTGGTACCATATATGGTACCGGCACCATATACAATTGTATGGTGCCCCAAGTTTGGGGGCCGTGGTGGTACCATACATACACGGTACGGTACCACATATGGTACCACTACCCTAGGTACCGGTACCATATATGGTGCCCCCACGTTCGGCGACTGTGGTGGTGGTGGTGGTACTAGATATGGTACCGGCACCATATATTGTACCCCCACGTTTGGAGGCCTGTGGTGGTACCATACGTATACTGTACGGTACCATATATGGTACCACTACCCTAGGTACTGGTACCATAAACGGCGTTAAGTGCCTGACTGTTTTATGAACTAAGAAATAAAAAGCAGAGCATAAAATATTACCAAACAAAGTGAGGTCAGTATAAAGAGGTGACAAACCTTAAATAGGTTTTTGTTTGAAGTCATTAGCGCCGTCGTCATTAATACTTACGCATTTCCTTACATTCACCCCAGCAAATAATTGAAAATATAATTGAAATTCCAGGCGAATTTCAATTAAATTACAATTAAATTATGGCCCAACTTTTGAATTTCAATTAAATTAAATTAATTGAATTGAAATTAAAAACGGGCCAATTATGCGAATTTCAATTACAATTAAATTAATTTTTTACATCACTAGTACCACTACCATATATTGTACCACTACCATATATGGTACGAAATCTGAACGGAGTGGTACCATATATGGTACCGGTACCGGAAAAACGCGAAGGTGGGGGCACCATATATGGTGCCGTACCATATATGGTACCGGCACCTTATATGGTACCATCACCATATATGGTACCGGTACCATATATGGTACCACCACAGACCTCGAACGTGGGGGTACCATATGGTACCACCACAGGTCCCGAAGGTGGGGGTACCATATATGGTACCACTACCTACGGTACCGGTACCATATATGGTACCGGCACCTTATATGGTGTCGGTACCATAAACGGCGTTAAGTGCCTGACTGTAATAGGAAAGTCTTTTAAACTTGCCGACCAAATGACAATAATTCAGAATTAGCTTGCATTTACACATTTACATGCAGACTGAACATACAATTACCGCTAAAATCACAGCAACGCATATAGACATCTAGCCAGAAAAGAAATACACCATAGCAATGAAAATGCTAGCAGAAAATGTATTGCACAATGTGCGTTTCAAACACCCAAGAACCACTTTCACAAGTTATTGACTGAGGCGACAATCTACCAACAAAGTCGGTTGGGCCCGAACCCCAGTAAATCGCTACTGCAAGACTGCAAACTGCCGTGGCCACCGTTCCGGTCGGGTAACGGCCAGCAATTAAAGACTGATCATAGGAAAATGTTGGGAACGGGCTTGTCTTCATAAGCAAGTATTTTTCCGGATCTGGAGCTGTACAGCATTCTGTTTCAGGACACGACGCTACTGAAATGAACAGGATGTATTTCGTCAAGCTATTTCCGTTTCTTCCAATTATTATAAACTAAAGGTTGCTTGTTCACCTGTTGTAGTTGAGGGTGTGGTAACAAATGCAAGTGGAACTCCAATGCCCACGCCCAGGCCAACACCCAGTCCGACTCCCAGGCCATACCCGAGTCCAGCACCAAGTTCAACTGCACTTTTCTTTGCATATTGCTCGCTGCTGTGTCTGTTCATCTCATTCTTTATCTCCTCCATATTGTCATCTCCTTGGTCTGCTTGCTTATTTTCGTCTTCTTCAGTTTTCTCACTCTCATCGCATTTTCCTCTGACAAACTTGGTAATCTTGCACACATTCACTTCAACAATCACATCGCTGCAAGTGTTTTGCTGTTTTGCCCGCGATACATGGCGTTTCATTTGCGAGCAACTCAATTTATGCAGTGTCAGTTGATTTTGACAGAATTCTGTTCTGCGTTAGCTACTGGATTTGGTCTTGAAACTGTTTCTGCACAAATCGGACACTAGATGAGTTTCTCGCAAATCAACAAGTCGATTTATACTCGTCTCTGTATTCAACTGTCAGGTCTCCTATTATTTTGCCTGTTAGGTCGAACGGCTCATCAATCTCAATGGTTTCCCAGGAGCACTGACTTAGTCGGGATGAAGCACTAGTACAGCACAGCGCATATGAACTATAAATTACTGTATCAGTGGCTTATTTGACACAGCCTGCTTATTCTGACCTCTGAATCGTGCCCTCATCAGAAATTTCTGTCCCAATTCCGGCCATGTAGATCCGATCTCTGGAACCATCCTTCCAGCCCTTACTGTCTCGACAAGACCTTGCCCAACTACAGCTCTAAACTAGTATTGTATTACAAAGGCAAACCCAATTAGCTTCTAACTGATGCACAAGACGGATGCTCAAATGAGACACATTCATGTTCCAGCCAAAGTTGATCTGTGTCTGGATCCCTCCACTGCCTCAAGGCCCCAGTTTTCTCTCCTGGTTTGCAACGAACCTTTGTTACTGGTTCATTCTGATGGGTCAACCGAAGCGCAGACAAACTTAGAATGATTAAAGCGATCACTGCCATCACTTAGGGCAACAAGAACAGTCAGAAACTGGGTCAACTACACAAAACAGATTTTAAAAGGAACTGGCCACCAGCGCTAAAAGAACGCTTGTGACGATGCGCCCTGGGCGGTCTGGCCATCATCTATGACCGGTTACCACTTGTCAACCCTGCCACAGCACAAAATCACTTATTCACCCTGCCTTGGGTGCTTGGCAAAATAATTTGTTTAACCCCTTGTAACCTACCGACGCCATATGGAGTTTTCGCATAATTCTCTAAATGAAATTTCCCGACAATGAAAAATTCCCGACAATCATTTCCCGAATAGAAATTTGTTATCGGAAACGGCTGAAATGCGAAAATCGGGAATTTGGTTAGGCGAAAATCGGGTGCACTTACCCGACAATTGTTTCCGTTTCTAATCGGAAATCGGGAAACTAAAACAACAAAAAAAGAAAAGAAAAGAAATAATTCCTTTTCACTATTTGCTGTATATGGTTTAGAGCTTGCTAAAAATGTTACTCGGTGGGTGGATCGGTAGTTGCTGTAGGCAGTCATTCTGTTTGATACGAACTAAGTAGGTTGTGACCTTGGTAGGCGCAGTGGTAGGTGGCTAGGTAGGAAGGTAGGCAGGTAGGTAATTTTATACTTTCTTCGATAATTAGCCATTCGAGCTCTACTGCAAGTTTTTATTTAGGTGCCCATCTCGAGAAATAGATAGCTATGTGCCGACCTCAGTAGGTGCGTCATCATTTTGTTACCGACTTCGAAGTAGGTAACTATACGGTATTTTAGTTTGAGAAATTCCGGGTAACCCCCACACCCCACTAGGCTAGGTAGGTAGGTGCATACATGTACTAGGGGGTTTGGGGGGTTCCCCCCTGCTGGATAGGCCACCCCCCCCCCCCCCCGAGACAGGTTAAGGGACCCCCTCCCCCCGACCAAAAAATACAAGTACTAGTAGTAGTGGCTCCAGTATTAACAAACTGGGTCAGAAATCACTAATTTTTAGCCTAAAATTCACTTGAAAAGCCTTTGGAAACCGAATTTGGCGTTTCCAATGCTGATATTTAAGAAAATTCGTTGTTTTTGGAAGCTCTTGTCATTTTTTGCTTGTTTTTAGCTTTAAAACGCTATTTGGCAGCTTAAAATAGCGATTTTTACCGTCCTTACTGAAAAAAACGTGCTAAAAACGCATTTCTAGGCGTTTTGGAGCTGTTCGAAATTTGGCACCCCCACCTGGGCGAAACCCCCCCTCGACCCCCCACCTGAGGAAAAAACCCCCCTCCCCCAGGTCGGCCCGGAGCTGCAGGTAGCTCGGTAGGTAGCTAGGTAGGTGGCTAGGTAAATAGATAGGTGGCTAGCATACATGTAACAGCTCCAGGCCGACCTGGGGGAGGGGGGTAGGGGGGGGGGGTTTCCTCAGGTGGGGGGTCGAGGGGGGATTCGCCCAGGTGGGGGTCCCAAATTTCGGAAAGCTCCAAAACTCCTAGAAATGCGTTTTTAGCACGTTTTTTTCAGTAAGGACGCTAAAAATCGCTATTTTAAGCTGCCAAATAGCGTTTTAAAGCTAAAAACAAGCAAAAATGACAAAAAGAGCTTCCAAAAACACCGATTTTTCTTAAATATCAGCAGTGGAAACGCCAAATTCGGTTTCCAAAGGCTTTTCAAGTGAATTTTAGGCTAAAAATTAGTGATTTCTGACCCAGTTTGTTAATACTGGAGCCACTACTACTAGTACTTGTATTTTTTGGTCGGGGGGAGGGGTCCCTTAACCTGTCTCGGGGGGGGGGGGGTGAGGGGGGGGTTTGGCCTTTCCAGCAGGGGGTAACCCCCCAAACCCCCCCTAGTACATGTATGGTGGCTAGGTAGGTAGCTAGGTAAGTAGGTTGGTAGGCAGGTAGGTACTAATTGGTTTATTTTATTTTACTTAGAATAGAGTGGTTGTTATTGGGCATCAGAATGCTAAAGTTCTTCGGTGTAAGTCGTCAAATTTCTAGACTCTGCCTGCCAGACGTCATACACATCTAAAACAGGCCATCTGCTGAAGGATTTGGGGGGTCTGACGCCGACCTGGGGGGTCTGAGTCCAAGTTCTAGGGAGGGGAGTTGGGCACTAGAAACTCTCAAAAAGCGCAAAAGATAGCATTACTTCGGCAAAAAAATCGTCAAAAATCGCTAATTTGGGCTAAAATTTGGGTAAAAAGAGCTTTTACAGGCAGTGGCATACATGGGCCGGGGGGTAAGGGGGTATACCCCTCCCTGTCGGCCGGCCATACCCCTCGCCCACCTACCCCCCTCCCGGATTATTTTTGTATTCTTTCTGCGGCCTTTAGACTGTGTGGCTTCCCGATTGCTCTCCTCATGGGGATACCGCTAGAGCACGTCGGCGACCATTTGGAGGTGGCGACCACCGTTGTGAACGACGTCATATACAGTGTTGAGGAGACCTGACTCATGAAAACGAGCAATGCCTCATGGACGCGGATACGGGCATCAATGAAAAACGTATCAGTTGTAAGCGCTAACCAAATTTACACACATCTAATAAAAGAGTTTCAGGCAAGCGAGCGACCCGACCAGAAATACCCGTAAGAAGGCGACCAGTACAACATTACGATTGCAGCTAATTTTTGGAGTATAACCCCATATTCGTGTGCAAGATAAAGACGTTTATTGCATTATTAGCATGCAATGCTACACCGACGTAAGCTTAACGAGTTTTATGTAATTCACTACAGTGATGCAGCGCACGATCCGTAATAGCGATCAATCTACGGTCCGGACTAATGCGCCATACGAAAATGAGCCGCCATCCTTATACTAAGACTTCCGAAAATTCAATTTTTTCGCACTCAGCCACCCTTTTAGACCTATTTAGTTAACTACTAACTATTAACCGCTGACTTACTGTTATCCTATTATCGAGGTAGTATTAATCCGACCTCTACCCCTATCTGAAATAGCATATACCTCGAGACTGCGAAAATTTGGGCTTGTTACCTAAGGAGGTTGTTGTTTTCTGGCCATACATGTACTAGGGGGGGTTACTCCCCAGCTGGAAAGGCCAACCCCCCCCTCACCCCCCACTCCCCGAGACAGGTTAAGGGACCCCCCCCCCCCGACCAAAAAATACAAGTACTAGTGGTGGCTCCAGTATTAACAAACTGGGTCAGAAATCACTAATTTTTAGCCTAAAATTCACTTGAAAAGCCTTTGGAAACCGAATTTGGCGCTTCCACTGCTGATATTTAAGAGAAATCGGTGTTTTTGGAAGCCCTTTTTGTCATTTTTTGCTTGTTTTTAGCTCTAAAAAGCTATTTGGCAGCTTAAAATTGCGATTTTTAGCATCCTTACTCAAAAAAACGTGCTAAAAACGCATTTCCAGGCGTTCTGGAGCTTTTTGAAATTTTGGACCCCACCTCTGGACGAAACCCCCCCTCGACCCCCCATCTGAGGAAACCCCCCCCTACCCCCTCCCCCAGGTCGGCCCGGAGCTGTTACATGTATGTTTCTGGCACCCCGATTTTTCCGACCCATTTATGCTTCCAGCATATCAATATACCGGAAACAAACGTATTGGTCATAAACTGCAGTACATCTTTTATATGCATACGAATTCAAGTGATCACGTGCGCACCGAGTTATCGTTACTATTGTAAGAAAAATACTAGATAAACACAGACTACCAATGTGCTGACCGATCAACTAGTGTCACTTGCCAGTGTCGCTGCCGCTGCCTGACTGCTGAAAACAAGTGTTACGGTCTCTGGATATCAGAAATAGACGTTTTGACTATGGGAGCTTTAAAATTCTGAGATCTTTTGTCTGGTTATTAAATTACTTATACCTATTAATAAATGTCCGATTCATAATATTTACTAACGCTTAAACAGGACGAACACCACAAAAATGTCCGCTATTGGAGCTTCCATAGTCAAAAATATACATGTAATAGGTGATCCGCCGAATGGGGGAGGGGGTTTGGGGGTATGCCATCTCCCGGGGCGTCTGGCCCAAATTTTTGGATGGCAGGGGTGGGTAAAAAAACCCAAAAATAAACCAAATCGCACTAATTGGTCAAAAAATCGTGGAAAAATCGCTATTTTGGCTGAAAAGCACCTAAAAAGTTCTGTTTCACTGGAAATTTTTAGATTTTTGGTGTCTAAATTTGCAAAAAAATGCTCAAACACATCCTTGCTGGAAAAATCGGAGGGGTCGTCGGTAATACCGTCTCAGGTCAGGGGGTAGGTTTCCATCGGGGGGCTGTGGCCTACGTCGGGTGGGGGGAAGCCCCCCGAACCTCCTGTACCATGTATGATCAAAAAGTTCCCAAATAATTAATTGAACAAATTAATGATTTTTCTACCTTTTCCATGACCAAAGTCAGAAAATTATACGGTATTGATTGGGTAAATTTCCGGTTTAAATAGTAATATATGAAGTCAGAAGACCTATCTTCAAAAGAGTGTTGCGAAAAGTACTGGCGTTTGGCGGCGAGATGTTTCTGATGCTATCAAATTTTTCCATGACCAGACACCAAATAACAAATGTTAGAAAAACTACGATTATTACTAAAAACAATAATACAACTCTGCTACGTTGTATTTCAGCCGAAATTAGCGATTTTTTACATTTTTTTAACAGAAAAATGCGTATTTTTCGATTTTTGAGCGTTTTTTGAGCACAAATATCCTTGTCACAAAATCGGGGTCAGACCCAACCCGGTCGGCGCCCGACCCTACCTTCGGCGAATCATCGCTTACATGCATGATTATGTGCTATGCAATTCTAAAACCCAGCACCTGGATCGTTTTCCTAGCCGTCTGTGCTCCCTTCG